>JALPQI010024167.1:0-19590 GCA_025490895.1 Thaumatotibia leucotreta | reverse complement strand
GAAGGTTTCACTTTTAAACTTACCTGCCATAATTTTTCGGTTAGGTAACCAAAAGCTTTTTTGGAAGAGAAAATACCAGGGTTTTGCAGCGGCATGTGGCCCGGGCAATACTTGCTCCAAATAGAGAGCAATAAGCATGTACAGCACGCAGTCGACTACTAGCATGACCACCACGGTTCCGAACACGAAGCGATTGGAATCGAGATCAGTCACTTGCCAGAATTGCCCCCATTGCATGCCTAGAAAAATAAATAAAGTAACCAAATGAAGTAAATATTGGATATGGATTGTCGTGTCACAGATATTAATCTTCATTCGATAATATAATATAGGTGAAAAACTTAAGAAAGTCACATGTTGTATGTGTGAGTGACGTGTTCGAATAGGCGTTTGTTTTGTTTGTGTTACTACTTTTAAATATGTGTTCTCTATTCGAACACGTCAATTGCACATACAACAGTTGAGTTTTTTTAGGTTTTTTTCATCTATATCAGTTCCAAAATTACAAACAATGGCATGTGGCTCAACAGTTCCAGTTTCATCATCATCACTAATCATTAGCCCATTTCAATCCACTGCTGATCTTAAGTCTCCTATTACCAATGCGTATGGACCCTTGGACGCATTAGGAGGTGAATCCCCATGATTGCCAGCCTGGGCAAACGGGTTGGCGATCGCAGTAGTGTGTTGTGTAGTAGATGATGCTGTTGGCCATTATCAATTTTCTATTACTGGTCAGTGGTACTTCAATCCTATTCTTAATCGATTCTTGCGACACCCACGGTAAGAGATGAGATGATGACAAATATATTCCTATTGAAGTCGCCACGCGGCGTTTCCAGTCTGCTAGTGTAAAGTCAATTTCAAATACGAAAGCCCGATTCCACTTGACAAAGTCGTTAGGCGTCAACAAAAGGATCAGTGGTAACAAAAGATACCTGGCAATATCCTTTTGTGGCGTGATATTTTTTGCTTACATCGATGTATGACACGTGCCAAATTGTAGTGGACTAATTAAATGACAAATGTTTCGAGTGGCATCGGGCCTTCGTATTTGAAATGGACTATACACAGAACCAATTGAAGCCCTAGACCACTCAGGAACCATGTCAGCGTAACGTTATCAATCGGATTGTAAGACATTTCAAACTAGTTTTCATTTTGACATAGTTCTAGAGTAGTCTAAGGTTTCAATTGGTTGAGTGTACATAGTGCTTATCTACAATAATCAATACAGACCTCCACCACTCTCTTCAGCAAGTATGAGCTGGAAGCCGAAGGCCATGGCAGTGTTGATGCTGAGACAGAAGATGGCTTGCACGACCGACGATACCTGAATGTCCATCATCAACACGAATGCCGGTAAGTACGTCATGAACCAGATCACTCCTGAGAACAAGGCCGCTGTACTACCTGCAGGCACAAAATATGTATTTTCTCAAACATGCAATGAAATGTTGTAGTTACGTGCCTAAAAAGTGACCAGGAAGTACCTCGTTGCCGGCCTAGGCCGGCAAGTGCCTCTTTTTTAATTTTCATTTGACATAGGGTTGTGACCAGGCATCTTGGTTTTTAGCCAATAATTATCTGTGAATAATATTAGTATAAAAAAAATTATTGGCAAATTTTTGCAGTTATAATTAGGTATTTAAATTATATAATTTAAAATAAATGTAGAATAACTACTCAAAATAATATTTAAAAAGCAGTATTATACGGCGCGATCCGTCGGCCCCGATCACTGCATGCGATTAATTGGACCCAACCGACCGCGTCGTCTAATACCGCTTTTTAAAAAGTAAATATTTGCAACTTTCAAACAGATCAAACTTAAAAAAAAATTAGGTGTCGGTGTCGTATTTGACTTTTGTTGTGTTTCAAAGACTTAGTTATGTAGTTGACTTATAATTTCTTAGAAAGAAGATACATTTTTTGTTTCATTTCATTGCATGTTTAAGAAAAGCCTTATACATACCTCGGCCATGAAGTGACGGGTTGCCGTCCGAATACTATCCGGCCTCGCTTCGCTCGGCCGTCTACATATATTCGGCCGGCAGCCAGTCACTTCCCGGCCTCGGTAGTAATGTACTATTAAGACACTTTCGCTGACAGTGAAAGAGTGAACTGCGTTAAATAAGTATAAAAATATTAAACAACGTACTAACATGTCTATAACTCCCTAGGGAATTTCACTTTTCTATAACTCCCGCCACGCTTAGAAATATAGCGCGCTTAAATAGAAAGCAAGTGTGGTGAAAAAATTATAAATGAACATTACAGTTCTCCTCCAGGTAATTATTTCATGAAGATAGACAACAATATATTTTTTGCTGTTGCTGAAAAATTTATTGCGTAAGACTACTCGTAAGAGAAAACGCTAATTCTGTGCACGATAATATCTGGTGCACGATAGTGGTGCTTTATCTGGTTTACCTTTAAAATAAATAATTTAGAGATATAATAATATGATGTCGAAATATGTACAGACGAATTCAATAGTTATCGCGTGTTTTATTAAAACATATAAAAGTAATAATAAATAAATAAACCAGATAATATGCGATCAATCGTGACGATAGGTACAGCATTTAATCCAACCACTACATAAACCATGATTTTAATACTACTTACGATAAGGAAAAACATGCATCAGAATTGGGGTACCTAATATTCCAAATTATTGCAACATATGGACAATAAAATATCATAAGTACGTATGTACGAGATAGAATTTATGTGTTTAGTAAACTCACCTTTTGAGAAGAAGCCGCTGATCATAAAACAAAAGAATATCGTGCAGGATAAGTATAACAGCAAGAAGAAGAGAAGCACGGACCACGGCGTGTTGGTGAATACAGCGTAGTCGCTAAACCCATCTTCGTTTGTAAACCAGTTTACCTAAAAACATATTCTTTAGTACAGCAGGCTTAGCACATGATTAGTACGACAGTATCTCGCCGCGAGATAGATCTCCCGTCCTTCACTAGCTATATTAACAAAAGAAGGACGGATAGACTATCTCGCGGCGAGATATTGTCGCGCCAATCATGTGCTAAGCATACATATGGTGCCTTTCTACAGGCTCTAGTGCGAGAAGTGGGTCATTTTACGTCAGGTCCAAAACTTCGGAGGGCCATCTGTACTAAAAAACGTCGTACGAGACACGTGCAAAAACGAAATTCGTAACTCGTATCGATTTAACTCCCTATCGGTCGTGTTTTAAAACATCGCCACTCGTTTCGTATTTCATGTTTTTCGCACTTGTGTCGTAATGTACTATTTTAAAACAAATACTTACCTACCTCAAGTAATAAGTCCATTATCGGACACAAATAATCGTAAAAAAAACTAAAAGACATCTTTCGATGCATTTAATAAAAAAAATGGTCTCGATAAATATAGACCTATCATAGTACGGTCAAATCGTACATTAAACTCGCAAAACATGTAGTAAAGCTGCATTTTTGGTATGTTATTTAGACACCATAGGGCAGTATAAAACCACATTTTGCAAGCAAAAAAAAGTTGTGCTAGCTGCGTTATACGTGAAAAACTGTGAAATTTACTGTCTATTTTTAGTTTCTGATTTTAATAAAAAAAGCCTTACGTTTTTTGACAATATGTATCAGGTAACGTTTAAAGATGAATGAATTTGTAACAAGATGAGATAACATGCATTACCGTAGGTCTTATAGTTTCAGAGATTCGAGACTTCAAATAGTACCCTGTTTTGTAAACTAGACAAAATGTTGAGTTTTGCTAACGTTTTTGGTTTAATATCGCCTTACCTAATTATGCTACGAAAACCATGAAATAATTATCTTATAGCGCAATTAATATTCTTTCATTTAAGGGTAAAATCAGGTCAGTAAACTTTGTGATTGAAACTAAAAACGCGAAATTCAAAAAGCAGGAGGTCCGTTATCTAAGTTTTTCATATAAATCGCAAGTCGTGTTGCAAAGCTGCAATTTTAGTATATTATATAGGCCCTATAAGGACGTACAAAAATGCATATTACAAGAAAAACAAAATAGGAATTTCTGCATAGGACGAAAAAAACTGAAAAAATATTGGACTTTTTTTACTTTTTGACGTTTAATTAAAAAACTATTATCTTTTTGATACTAATTGCTACAAAACTTAGAAAGAATATGAAATTTGAAAGGATTTGAGCTACCTTGCATTACCCTAAATTATATAGATTTAGAGAAACGACATTTCAAAATGTGCCCTTCATTAAGTTAAGAAAATAAATGCAAGTTTTGAAGCCTCGTACACCCCCAACTATAAGACTTACAGTAATTGTTATCGGCTCAATTTGTTCCAAATTTAATGTAGTTATTATCTACAATTACTTTATTTTTCTTTGCGCGAACGTTTTGCCAATATTTAGTGAATAGCTTTAACGTAACCTAAAATTTGTTTATGTTTTGATAAAAGGGCACTTTATGAAATGTCGTATCTCAAAATATATATAACTTACGGTGATGCAACGTAGCTCAAATCCTTTCAAATTTAATGTTCTTTCTTAGTTTTATAGCAATCAGTATCAAAAAGATAATAGATTTTTAGTTAAACGTCAAAAACTAAAAAAAGTGCGAATTTTTTTCCGTTTTTTGCGTCCTATGCCCAAATTATTTTTTTTGTTTTTCTTCTAATATGCATTTTCGTATATATCTATAAGGCCTTTATAATATACCAAAATTGCAGCTTTGCAACTCGAGTTGCGATTTGTATGAAAAACTTAGATAGCGGGCCACCTGCCTTTGGAATTTCGAGTTTATACTTTCAACTACAAAGTTCACTGACCTAATTTTACCCTTAAATTAAAGAATATTAAGTGCGCTATAAGGTCATTATTGCATGTTTTTCGTAGCATAATTAGGTGAGGTGATATTAAGTCGAAAACGTTAGCAAAACACAAAATTTTATCTAGTTTACAAAAAGGGGTACTATTTAAAGTCTCGAATCTCTGAAACTATAAGACCTACGGTAATGCATGTTAGTTCAACTTGTTGTAAATTTATTAGTCTTTAAACGTTTATTTACATATGATATCAAAAAACGTAAGGTTTTTTAAATAAAAATCAGAAACTAAAAAATGGCCGTAAATTTCGCAGTTATTCACGTGCTACCCAGCTAGCACAACTTTTTTTTGCTTGCAAAATATGGTTTTATACTGTCCTATGGTGTCTAAACAACATACCAAAAATGCAGCGATACTACTTGATTTGCGAGTTTAGGGTAAAATTATGTACGATTTGACCGTACTATCATGGTTACATGCTGGTTTTAGCGATGATAATAATATGTATATAATAAATATAACAAGTTCACAAGAATTAAACAATTCGTTAAGCTATTAAACATAGAGCAGTCACAAAAATATTATACAAGGTGGCGAAAAAATAAGTGCATCCCCGTTTCCAGTGAAATTTTGGGACCTTAATAGAAACCCTACGGGATTTATTTAGAAATCGGTTACATTTTTAAGAGTAGGTACCTATAGTATTATCTACATATCTATTACTTCTGAAACTTCTTTTATCATCCTTTTCTGAGCCGCAAAACCTCACGGACAACAGGAACACACTTATTTTTTCGTCATTCTTGTATATAGGTACCTATAATTACGTAAGTGCCTAAGTACGGAAAAAAGGTGTTTTGCGTTTTATTTTACTAATTGAAAGTGAAAATAAAACAAACTACTCAATACACATTTAATTTAAAAAGATTATGAAACGACTTCATAAGCCCTTTATAATAGTACATTACGACACAAGTGCGAAAAACATTTTTGCACGTATCACGTACGACGTTTTTTGGTACAGATGGCCCTCCAAAGTTTCAAACCTGACGTAAAATGACACACTTCTCGCACTAGAGCCTAAAAAATACACCATCTGTACTAAAAATAATTTAATGATTTACCTAGTTTACCTAGTTATGAATGATGATACTTGTGATATGATGTGACGGGTGTTACGAATGTTACGATATTGTAATAATTCTACATTAACAAAGGATTGTTTGTGACGTTTCGAACATGACGTAGGAATGTCATATGAAACATTATTGTACGTACATACATACATGATATCTAAATGCACTAAGTACATTTAGTAGTAGCTAAGTCATGGTGACGAATCGCATTAGTGCATGAGACACAATACATGACGCAACAGCACAAATTTATTTATCTAAAGCACGCCAATTACTTATCTACCACGTGCTACGCAGAACCTTGTAATGGTGCACTTAGACCAAACGAGCATTCACTCATTCTATCCCCCACTCTACGAAATTCGTTCGTTACACAAAACGCGATTCGTCGAAATTCGTTGATTTCGTAGAGTGGAGGATAGAATGAGCAAATGCTCGTTTGGCCTAAAATGTCTAAATGCACCTTAACAAAACTACTCCTTTAAAAAATGCTCACTGTAGGGTTCCGTAGTTATTCAAAAACGGCTGGGCCAATTATATTCGAAATAGTTTTATTAACAATTTTTTTTATATTTATTGGTCCCACGTATCAAAAATTAGAGGGAGTGAAACATTTTTTTTACTACGGAATAACTACGGAACCTTACACTGAGCATGGCCCGACATGCTCTTGGCCAATTTTTTTTGTTTTATTTTGTAGGTAACGCACCTGATAAATTTTGAACTTACCTTAACAAGAATTACAACTAGCACCGCAATGATGAAGAGATATATGAACTGCTTGCAGAACCACGCTGTCCAATGTAACCACGTGGGGAGACCCATAATCTTCATAGTTTCCTAAAATACAAAAATACTGTTTTAGATCCCCATTCATAAGAGAACAATTGCAAAGTGTGATTCGGTCATTCGGCTCGGAATTATTAAGTAACATGCGGGTCACTATTAGGGTCGACATCAAAAATATAGTTACGAGCATTAATGGAAACGAAAGTTAACGTCTCTATATTGTTACGTACGACGTTACACATGTAGTTTGTATGACTAACTTTCGTAACACCATCGAAACAATTGGCATGTTGTTTTCATTAAACCGTTAATTACGAAAAAGATTTTTGAAAACTACCCATTGATCTATCTTGGTATTATAAATCTGGGCGAATGGGAAGAGTCACCCCGTCACTTGCTACGGTACTGCTACTCTACGGTGGTAGAGAAACAAAAGAGATACAATACAAATTCATGACAGTCTTACCTTAAGTTGCAATTCCTTTTCCACAGTGACGGTCCTCACGATGTTCACAGCAGTGTAGCTGAAACTGATCATTATGAACATTGGCAGTAAGAACTGCAAGGCTTCCACCGCTAAGTCCTGCACGTAAGGCGGGTGAGGATATCTTTGGATAGCCACGTTGAAATCGGACAAGTTTTGCTGAGTAACTTCCGCTACAAGTTCCATTGATATCAAATGCTGAAGTGCTATGAACATTTCGTTCACGTATCCTAGAAATAAAATGATTGGATTTATAAATCGTAAAAAAAACCATTCAGTTTATTTTAGGATTTATAAATCCAGCTGGGAATAGTAGACAACTACCTATTTACATGCTACCTACATTTGTATCAGAAAAATATCAATATTTCAACCTTAGTACCTTAATGAAGATTATGTTACACTTTTGCAGCTTATCAATCACGCAGGAATAATATGCCGCATGTTGCGTCATAAATGAGAAATACTTCCCCAAATTATGAAATTAAATTACCGGGAGCATTGCCGCCTTCCCAAGAATAGGGATTTCTCGGACCAGGCATTTGAAAAGCTGGGAACGTTAAGTCGGTGTGCCAGGACTGTGATCCTCGCGAGTAGAATGAATACTGCCGCGGCCTTTCTGGGAATCTCAGAGAATATCTTAGATTACTGGTGAGCTGGGTGGCACCTGTGAAAAAAGATTACTTTAACGAAAATATTTAATGTAACTAGCTAGGTACAAATATTAAGTGGGGAATTATTACACATTTAATATTCATAAATATCTGGGGATATCTTACACAAATCGACCTTGTGGCTTGCATTGAAGGCTTTGTATTGTGGGTGCCAAGCAACGATATATATATTTATATAATATAGATACTTAAATACCTGCGTAGACAGCCACGACCTAAGAACAAATATTTGTGATAAATGAATACACAAATAAGGCCCTCGCCAGGTTTCGAACCCGGAACCTCCAGCTTCGAAGGCAGGGTTCCAACAAGTCTACGGAGGCTGACAAATAATGTAGCATAATACCGTTTGTAAAAAGTTTAGGTACTAACCATAAAGCTCATCATCGAACTCCACAGCTGCTATAACATGTCTAGTTACGTTTTCTGATGAATACAGGCCTCTCATACTTTCGCTGCTATCATAAGCATGCACTCTAAATCCAACGAGTCTCTCAATTATATCACCAATAACGGTACCATTTATAGGAAAGTCTTCCGGAATTTCTGGTAATTCCAGATCTGGTGGTATCAAGTCAGCAAGGTCTGGATATAGTTCTAATATAATTTGTAGAAGGCCTCTGAGATTTCGAGTAACTAATTTAGCTGTTGCCTTTCGCAATACTCCTTCTAGAACGGGGCTCTCCGGCGAGTACGCGATGGATAACTCTGTGATATTCATTCCTCCGCTGCAGATACAAGTTTTCAATTAGGCGTAGGTATATAATAAATCATAAAATCATCTTAAACTTATTAATAATATTAATATAGCCAGTTCCAAAATTTGTTCTATTGAGCTTTATTAGGCTTATGAAGCTTGTGTTGTCGATACTATTTAAGGTACAATATACATGCTTATCATTAAGTAGTATAGCTAATTTTATATTCTAAATTCATGTAAATCAACTATATATAATTGAGACAAATGTTATTATCAGAAGATTCGTGGTGTAGCCGACCAATCGGAACCCTAGGCCGCTCTAGAATTATGTCAAAATAACAAGTAGTAAGAAATTACTAACAATATGATTTATATTATAACATCACTTTGACATAGTTCCTGGCCTACTACCGCGAAAATCGAAATTCGTAAAATTCGAGGATTTTTCTCTGTCACTCCAACGGAGGCATCATTAGAGTGAGAGAGACAAATCCTCAAAATTTGCGGTTACCGCTGGGTAAGTGCTGACTTGACTACTGATTATCCCTCCCCAATATTTAATCCAATGAAGTAATAGGTATGTATACCTACACCTAACTACATCATCATAGAAAATATATAGTGACTTACGTATTTTAAATTAACTACATAAATACTTACAGAACGTTCATCGAATAATTTAATGTTTGTGCCGGTATCGACGGGTAGGTCATAACGCTTTGTATCGTGGGTTCGATCTGCGAACGCAATATGAGTACCAGTGCCAGAGTCAAGACAGGCAATAAGACTTCGACGAAGGTCTGGATGCGGTGCCTCCACTGCTGGAGGAAGTTCTTCCACATCAGCAGGCGGAACTTGGTGCCTGCACCTGTGACGCGAGCCCTGCCTTGGCCTGTCATTGTGCACTAAACAAAAAATAAGTACAAATAAGCTTGGAAGCATAGGTATCGCATAAATAAACCTTAACCCTTAAATTAGGGATTGCAATTGCTGGATCCAGCATCCAGCAATCCAGCTGGATCCAGCGCATTTTACGGTCTGCTGGATCCAGCAGCCAGTGCTGGATCCAGCACTGGCTGCTGCGAATGCATGCTGCGAATGAATGATATATTTCAAACCAACTGATGAGCATGCTTATCATAGCTATTTGTCTATTGCCCCGCTCGTCGCTTGTGTTGTCTCTATTGCATAAGTAAACTAGTAAAGAGCAAAACAATGGTGCCTGTTTTATCATCAAAAATCAATACACTATTATCTCTCCTATCTGAGATATGTATATACATACTTACTTATTTTACCTATATTTGCTGGCAAAAATAGTATTACTTAGACACGAAACTAAAACTTACTAACGAAACCCAAACCGATATACCTACTTACCTAGAGAAAAATAATTTCCTATCGCGTTTTCATGGAAACGTCCGTATAAATTTATCTTTGTTTCAAGTAGCTACAGTGCAATGGCAAGCCTGATTGTGGCATCAATATGCATCCGGGGAAAAACGCGCTACTACCTACATCCGTTGATATCTACTATTTTTTTAGGAATTTTATCAGACATAGGTTGTGATGTGAGTCATAAATATATACCTATGTTGTATTAAAAAAAAGTTTACTGTTTCAGTAACTTTCTAGCAAGAAAAATACTAACTTAGGTATTATACAATATTTGTAAGATATAAGACTTTTTAAATGCCTCAATGCACTATTAAAACCTAGGAGTTGCAATGGTGACAGATAGCTATCATGAGGTAACTATGATAGGCAGCAGTAACATCGACTCTTTTTGGTGGCGAGCTAACGACAAAACATGAAACAAAATCGCTCATTATTTTCAAATATTAAGTTTGAAGTTGTAATCTATTAAGCTAATCTAAAAATCTAAAATTTGCCAGCTACTAGTGCTGCTTTATTTACACCTTAAATTACTCGTATCGTGTACACTCAACCAATTGGGACGCTTGGCCACACTAGAACCATGTTACAGTGACACTTCGTAAGAGATTTCTAATTATAGTGCTATATTGTTACTTTGAAATGGTTCCAGATACCATAATGGTTCCAATTGATTGACTATGCATACCTAAACCATTGCACAATGCACATACCTAACTTTATACATATACGCTTGTCGAACTCTTTACAAAATAATAGATAACTTACCTGTGAATTTCAACCCAAGAAACTAAGCACACACAAGTCGGTTACCTACACTTTCTTAGTAAGTGGTAAAAAAAAATAAAAAATCAAATAAATATATTCATTTTCGGGAATATTAATAAAATAAGTGTCCAACAGTCATGCCGGAGGTGCGCGTAAACACTGTGGTGAGTAATGGCTAGGACTATTCGCGGATTTACTGATAAACGTAGTGATAAGCCACTGATTAGTGTCGATTATTTCAAATATTCTCTTGTCATCTACATAACTTTATCTATGTCTAAATCTAAACGCGACATCAATCTTTAAATTAATTAAAAACCGAAAAACTGAAAGGATTCATAGAATTACCAAGGTGTTGATATAGTAGGCTATCTAAAATTTTCAGCGCTTCTGCCTATACTTAATTTATTATTTCTTATCTTTAATATATTTATTTTCAAAACTACAATTTATGTACATAGATTAAATCTAACTAATCTACTTAACCTAACCTATATCTAAGATTGGCCCTTGTGGCATTGTACCGAGGATGCGGGCGGCATTTCCTCGCTGTATCGCAATACTGATGCGTTGTGCGAGGAAGTCGCCAGCTCTTCGGTCTTTAGTTACATCAACCAGACGTTTCGCGATCGCAGCAAACAATTTGCGTGCGCTGGGGCCCCAAGAACCTAAAGTTTCTACGCCAAACGGTACAAAATCGTACTCTTTGCCGAGGCCCTTATATTTATTACGTTTTAAAAATTCGGCATTTTCAGCCGCAGCGGCTGCCTTAAACGTAGTTCGTTGAAGATGGGACGGTGCCAGGGTGTCTACGCAAGTAGCATCCCATACCAACATCCATCCCAAGCTCCAAGGAACCAAAGACATACCATCAGCTATGCTATTCTCTTATTCACACATTCGACGCTGCGTTCGTCAACGAGCTCGACGACGAGACAGCCTTCACTTCGACGTAGAGCGCAGCGCTGCGAAAAACGGTATTCACTAACGTAGAACAGCTCGTCGTCGTTTAAAGTGCATTAGTGAATACCATTTTTAGGCTCGACGCTGCCGCAGCGCTGACACAGCGGTGTTAGCAAGGCGGTTTCCTTAGTGAATAACACTGCAGGTCTCTTACCATCATCTCTAATAATACCAGTAGGCTCAAGAAGAGCAGGTACGTTGATCGTGGCAAGAGACCTGCGGATTATGTCGTTAAGCGTCGCATGTCTGGAAATACGGCCTGCGCTTTTTTGACAACTTAATCCGTTGTGTCCCAGTCGTTTCTTACCTACGTTTTTTATTTGTAGTATTATGAATATTATTTTATTTTTAGTAGTACACATATGTTTTAAGGATCCCAAATCGTTATACTTAAAATAACGAATACCTAGAGTGTATAGACTCATATTAGTTCAAGATTTAAATTTGAAATAAAACAAACGTTCAGTGGTGGTTCATGATCTCATTCTGTGCGTTTCTGTGCATTATGTCTTTTTGTTTAATTTTTTCACAATATCGATGTTTATCAAGAATAATGCTAGCAAGATACTGCCTTGTAGTAATTTACATTCTAACAATGAAGCACTAAAATTCATATTACTAGGAAGTACCAGCTTGGAATCGTTATTCATGATAAACATCCATATATTTTTAAAAGTCCTTGAAGAAATAATCATGTTCCCTTAGCATTACGTGTAAGTACTTGTCACAAATAACCACAACATAATGTAAAATAAATGTGAGTTACTTTAACAGTTGCGTTGCCGTTTGTATGTTTTCTTGAGGAAGTTTTAAGCTTTTCCTAATCCAGTAGTGTAGAAAAAGTTTAAAAAGTCTCAGATTAAAAAAAATATATAAATAACGAAATAGAGCTATAAAAGAGAATTATATCGCGTATATTTAATTAATTACATCCCGATTGTTCGAACACTTTACAGGGTTTGTGGCCTACAGGTGAAAGTTTAGTAATCTACTTCTATCAAAATAAGACAATATGAATGTGAACAAAACTACCTACATACAAAATATACTAAATCAAATACTAGACAATGTTAAACGAGGTTGTAGTTCTATATACCAAACTGACTAATTAATCTAATTATGCTAGTCATTGATTATAAAAATTATTAAATTAAAACAAAATACAAAAATAATCTACGCCGGTTCTAACACTTCTAACCCTATACCTCTGACTCAAGAAGAAATCCCTTCCTGTGTTTGATTGTATTGTTAGAAAGGAATTTGTTTCCACAATTTGAGATCGGCATCAGCGGGACATTTTTCTTAAACTGTCCCGCTGGTAATTATTATCAAAGTCGTCCGGAAATCAAAGTTGTTGATATTCTTATATGAAAGTCTCAAATTATGCTTTACTTATAAGGATTTCATTAAAAGCATCCCTTTATTCATTTTATTATATTTACCTAAGATTTACGTGACTAATACAGGCAAAATACTCGTAAGTAAAAAGAGGCATAAATCATTACAGGACACACGAGGCATTTATAGCCTAAATAAAATGAACACTTTGAAACATTTAGGTACAATTTTAAGAGTACCTGTTTGAAATTTTTTCATGATGAAAGTAATCATTTTATTTCAATTTATTTTCCACTTTTTTAATGTCTATGTCTTAAACTTATTTGAATCTTATCTATATATTAAACCACTGCCTTGCGACAAATCCGTGATACGTGCCTCGGTAAAGTAGATTTTCAGTGTTATCACGGTTTTGTGGCAAAACAGAGAAACAGTATTTAATGTAAAATATACTCTGCTATTAATACTCTGCTAGGGCTTTATTATTTATGTAATATTATAAGTTATACCCATTAATGAGGATGAGCACAGAGTTAATTTAGCTGGATTGTGATGTACCGGACTTTTGAATGTTATCCCTATTTCTGTACTGCATTGCACTTGTTTATAGAAAATGGCCCCACGTTGGGCGCCATTTGGTATATTTTGTCTCGATACTTATAACGACGGTCTTTAAATAATTATACTACTTAATTTTTATCTGATGTTCAACTGGGTTATTTTATTTTCAGATTCCAGACATCGTACATTTTATAGCGGTTTCGGTGCATTACAAGATATGATCAATTAATATTTCTATTATGTGAATTCTTATTCTGATACCTACACCATAATTGTAATAATGAATAGATGTACAGTCAAGGGCATTAATATATATACACTTCTCCACACCGATCCCTTACAAATGTGTCTATATATTAATGCACTCGACTGTACAAGCAAACTTTGGCGCCCAACGTGGGGCCATTTTAAACAAGTACAATTGTTTCAATGGCCCCATATTGGGCACCATTTGGTATATTTTGTCTCGGTACTTATAACGACGGTCTTTAAAACTCTAAAGCGATGGTATTTTTTTTATTAAATAATTATATTACTTAATTTTTATCTGATGTTCGACTGGGTTATTTTATTTCCAGATTCCAGACATCGTACATTTTATAGCGGTTTCGGTGCAGCACAAGATATGATCAATTAATATTTCTATTGTGTGAATTCTTATTCTGATACCTACACCATAATTTGTAATAATGAATAGATGTATAGCCTGTCTAATGATCTAAGAGCCAAAAACCATAAAAATGTTTACATTGGCATTTTAATTTCAAAAGGTGACAAGTCGAAATACAAACGAGTGATTTTCTTCCCGAACACCCTGGTACTAAACTTTATATTCCTTTTCTCAAACATGCAATGAAATGTTGTAGTTACGTGCCTAAAAAGCGGCCGGGAAGTACCTCGTTGCCGGCCTAGGCCGGCAAGTGCCACTTTTTTAATTTTCATTCGACATATGGTTGTGACCTGACAATCCTGACATCTTGGCTTTTAGCCAATAATTATCTGTAAGTAACATTAGTATTAAAAAAAATGATTGGCTAATTGTTGCAGTTATAATTAGGTATTTAAATTATATAATTTAAAATATGTACCATAACTACTCAAAATAATATTTAAAAAGCAGTATTATACGATGCGATCCGTCAGCCCCGATCACCGAATGCGATTAATTGGACCCGACAGACCGAGTCGTCTAATACTGCTCTTTAGAATAAAAAGTTGGCGCGATTCAAACAGGTCGAACTAAAAAAAATTAAGGTGTCTGTGTCGTATTAGATTTTTAAGGCAGTATAGCTTAGTGCTTTCGCCTGTCCACAAGGACTTAAAATATTTAAAAAAAAAGTATTTGACTTTTGTTGTGTTTCAAAGACTTAGTTATGCAGTTGACTTATAATAGGGATGACGACTGTTGCTAAAATAAATTATTTAACATTATGCACGACATAATACACGAATAAATTATTACTAAGATGTAGATTGCTATAATTTTTGTAGAGAACTTCTATTTAATAAATTGAAAAGAACTTAAAAGAGTAGGTCATTTGGCAGTACTCAAACGTGACGTCACTTTTGAGTATTTCATATAAAATTCCATAGTGGTGATCGTTTTGACAGTTCGAAAAAAGATGCTGATTTGACTTGCCAGTCATCATGCCTATTTCTAAGAATGAAGATATTTTTTTTTGGTTCATTTCATTGCATGTTTGAGAAAAGCATTATACATACCTCGGCCATGAAATGACGGGTTGCCGTCCGAATACTATCCGCCGTCTACATATATTCGGCCGGCAACCAGTCACTTCCCGGCCTAGGTAGTAATGTACTATTTTGTGTTTCTTAAACAAAAGATATCTTTACATAGGGTTATAGGCATAGGGTTGTCAAAAATGTAGCAAGGCATTAAAAATCATCATCATCCCAGTCGCAAGACGTCCACTGCTGAACAAAAGCCTCCCCGCTGGCAACAGAAGTAGCTAATTTAGCACTTTTTTTAAAATTTATAAATAAATATTTCTGACAATAACAAAAGTCGATTTTTTTTTCGACTACAAGTCCTTAAAACCTAAATATTTCATAATACCTATTGATTTTGAATACGAAACACAGGTTCGCGTTTTATAAAGTTACCTACATTTTACAATTTCGCTGTTTGCTTCTCTAACGCACGCACTTATTGGCTAGAAAAAGAGGCAAACAGCAAAATTGTAAATTGTAACTTTATAAACCGCGACCCTGGTTAACAAATTTCCGATTGTTACAACCCTACCCTACCTAATGTTTTTTTATTGCACTTGCAAATCTTGCAATAGTAGCGATGTCATTAGACATTAAACCTTATTACAAACAACGAAGGCAGATTTTTGTATAATGTAAGTAATCACTTACGCTCTTGTGACAATCGATGACTAATTACCTTATCTTTATGGCTTTTAGCTCTTAGATCCTTGGATAGGCCATACAAGCAAACTTTGGCGCCCAACGTGGGGCCATTTTAAACAAGTACAATTGTTTTAATGGCCTCATATTGGGCACCATTTGGTATATTTTGTCTCGGTACTTATAACGACGGTCTTTAAAACTCTAAAGCGATGGTATTTTTTTTATTAAATAATTATACTACTTTATTTTTATCTGATGTTCGACTGGGTTATTTTATTTCCAGATTCCAGACATCGTACATTTTATAGCGGTTTCGGTACAGTACAAAATATGATCAATTAATATTTCTTTTGTGTGAATTCTTATTCTGATACCTACACCATAATTGTAATAATGAATAGATGTACAAATAAAACTTTGGCGCCCAACGTGGGGCCATTTTAAACAAGTACAATTATTTCAATGGCCCCTACGAACAAATAAAACATACATTAAAAAAATCTGTACCCTTTCTGTTAATTTATTTAAATCAACATTACAACATTGCCTGCCATAGAATACTCAAATCTCCTCATTATGGATAACATTAATTAGAAGTTTTGAAAAATCAATATGTGATATCGGAGCTATTACGTACAATTAATACAAAAAGTAAGTTTTTCATTAAATTTAGGTGTACTTTACTGCCCGAACGGTACTTATACATAATATTAAAATTATTTTAATTAGTTCCTTATAATAAAGATCTACGTTTTAAAATACGATTCAATTAATAGGTAGGGCAATTAATCTATATAAATATTATTGCAATCGTGACACACATACGAGTAACACATAACTGTACAGGCAACAAATAATTATTGGTCAACCACTTAAACTCTATTGGATATTATTATATTTCCAAACATGGATATCGTGTGAGCAACCCATCTAATTCCAATAGCTAACAATATTCTATAACAAAAAACTATTTTTAATATTGTACATGTCAGTTGAATCTACTTAATTAACATTTATCTCTGATACTTAGTAAACTGCAGGAAGATTTGTTCCAGTGTAGTTTGTGAGATGGTGTAGTCCTCCACGTCGTGGTCTTGCCGGCAGCGTTCCATTATCCCGAACATCTTCGACCAGGCAACGCTTCTGTCTGGCAAGTAGTAAGTCAGCAGGCCTTGGTATTCTTCCCTATGAAATTGTATAGGAAGGTTAAGGCGTTTACCGACGACGACTGTCGATTTACTTACTAAGACATAAAATATAAGCAAGCAAATACATGATTGTGTTTTGTTCACAGTTTTCCAAAAACATTTACACGTTACCTAAGTATGTTTTAGACATTCTGAATAAAACTCCGAAAATGATAGGTTTGTCGGCGTAAATAAATAGGCACCCAGTCACTCCGCGTGTAGCAATTGAATCAATTGGTCGGTTTGATTTTTCTCAGTTAATAACTGGCAAAATAAATACATGAGTAAAAAACTTACATTAATCTCGGACCAGTGAAATGAGATTTAACGTAATGTTTTACAGCAGAAATACTGCGTATTCTTCCAATCTTGTCCGTATTTTCCTCGTCCATTTTTATTTTGATCGACAGTGTGAAGCCTGTTGGAAAAAATAAGGGGGAGGAGTCATTATTTCACTAACAATAAACTATTTTTACTAATTTCAGAATCAAATATATTTTTTTCTTTCAAATTAAAATGCTGCAAACATGACGATAACAAACAGGGTTTTTAAATATTTTCAGAATAGGTGGAACACTATTAAATATCAGGTTTTTTGCATTTCTCTGTTGTTTTTCATCTGTTCCAAAAAATAGGTTTGGTCGTGATTTGTTGTTAAAGAGGTCTATTTACCTTCAGAGAATTTATTCTTCAAGTGCTGCGGCGTGCCCAGACACTGGAAGTTCCCGTTGACCATGATGGTGAGCCGCGAGCAGAGCGCCTCGCACTCCTCCATGCTGTGTGACGTCAGCACCACGCCGCGTCCGGCACGCCGCGCGCCCCGAATGGCACGCCATACCTGCCAGGCAAAAATAATACATATGAAACAAAAACTTATTGAAATAAATAAAATTCGAGATGATGTTAACGCACGGTTAGATAGCTATTTGCAAATAAATTGTTGATACTCGTTGATATTACTGGTATATACACTACCTATTCAAATTTGCGCGAAAAAAAATAAAAATTTTTTTTCTGTTCTCAATGATCACGGGTTATTAGCCCTCTGCAATTTTAATTGTAATTTATGAATCATCAATGATTTTCTACTTTACTTACCTGTCTTTTAGCTGCGGGGTCTACTCCCGTCGTAGGTTCATCAACGAACACAAGTCGCGCGAATCCAAGCAACGCTATCGCCGTGCTAAGCTTCCGCTTATTGCCCCCGGAATAATGCTCCACCTGCAATTATGTTTCTATTTATACCCTACCACATTTCAGTTTCTGAAAACGACAACTTATTCCAAAACAAAATATTGTCGTACAAGTTTCAAAGTAAATAGATAAGGAGAAAACTTGGTGTGGTTATCTCTAAGCCAGGTATTGAACCAAAGTCCGCCCAAACCTGGGATATTAATACATGAGTCACATGACCATTCACAACATAATCCCAATATCCCTAGATTTAATGCATTTAGACCACGATGATGGTAAATATATGTACCTCCTTCTCATTTAACAAAGACTGCTAAATTAACTACTAAGTCACATTGGATGACACTGTACATACATATTTGTTTAAGTAACTTGAACAGCCGAGCGAATCAAGATAATTATGGTGATAATTTGAGAATCTCCTGCGAGTCGACTCTGTCCGCATAATGCGTCCACCCGTGAGCACTAAACACTATATTCAATCGTACCCGTTTGTCCAGGTGTATCGAGAAGCCGAGCGACTCTGCGAGCAAGTCCGCGCGCATGCTGGCGTGCCGGCTCGGCAGACCGCGCAACATGGTGAACAACCGCAGCGTTTCCCGTCCTGTCAGCTCACCGAACACCGCGTCGAACTGAGGGCAATAACCTTGCCAAACAATAAAAAAGTTAAATTGAATAGTAGGTACACTAATAGGTAGTAGGTATATATCGATTTTTGACAAGTTTTAAACTGCAATGCTATTCCATTCACTGCATTCTCCTCTAAATTTTCATCCGAAATAGGTGGAAAGGATGTTCTACATTAGGCACTGGTTTCACCGCGAGCTAAGCTATCAGCTATCACCGCCGGGCGAGTATCGCCGTGTCTCTTTTATTTACATGGGAGTGCGTATCTCTTGTTCGTGTTTATAGCCGATAATTCATAGCTTATCAGCTCGCGGTGAGACCAGTGCCTTAATAAATTAGGACTTTCAGTATTATAACGCATGCAGCCAATTATAATGTTACCATTTCTATAAAAACACCCGCATCTATGTGTATGTGTAATATTGCTTAATGGACCCCACAGAAAAATATAGTCGAATTTTGCGAGTGACCATCTGAGACACCAAAGCAAATTCATAAAAATAGAAATTTATCCAACTACCCACCATTTACATATGATATAAATACATATCCGAAAACTACCTATATTCTCGTGCACAGAAGTAATATCT
>JALPQI010024166.1:0-11748 GCA_025490895.1 Thaumatotibia leucotreta | reverse complement strand
ACACCGGTGCAGCCTCCTCAAAATCAAAGTCCTGGGAACAACCAGATATATCAAGCACTGCCAAACAGTGCCCAGAACACGTCCAACCCCATCCCGTACACCCAGCCACCTGCAGTCTACGCGAACAGCAACTCAAGCCCACCGAACTTTAGTCAAAATCCCGCGAACAGACTCACTCCTACCCATAACCCCCGCTTACGCCACCAAGCAGCTGCCACGAAGCGTTCCTAACACGTTCCCACCGACGCAGATGCACCAGAACCAACCACCGAACAACGCTTACTACCACCGATTGCCGCAGCATTCTACCACTCCTTTGCCTACCAATAATTATAACGCTAACCGCCAGTTTCCTCAGAACACTTCACCGTACCAAAGCGTGCCCACCAACTCGCCAGCTTACCAAAGCTATCACAGCCCACCGACTAGCTACGCTACCACCGACTATTCTAGTCGATTCCCGCAGAACACCGCAAATACGAATCACTACGTTGCACAGTCTCCTTATCAACGCGTTCCGCCGCCTCACGGGGAAGCACCAATCGAAACTTACAACGCGACATATCAGAAAAATTACTACCCGGATAGTAACCAAAACCGAGCTGACGTGAGGCACTATGCCAACACGCAGCAGCAGAGAATGTACCCCATGAACGATAATGCTCCAGCAAATGGCGAGCAGCAATTCCAATACCCTCAAAGCGGTTACAATCCGTACCAACATCTGCAGCCCCCAAAACAACTGCAGAAGAAATCTGTCTCCTTTGAACCTGGCACAAAAGGGGGAACAGAGTCTCCAATCCCTCCCCAGATGAATGGAAATGGTCCTTACGCAGACAACCAACAAGCACTTGTTGGGCAGAAAGCCGTTTGTAATTTGTGTCGTAAAAAGTCGATCAATCCTCCGGCTATGTACTGCCCCGATTGTGACTTCTACATGTCCAGGTTCAAACCCCGCTCATAGCATTATAGTTCATCTGTAGATATATTATAATTAAATGAATTTTATCAACTGATCTAATTAAAAAGTCATCAGACAATGTAAATTATCAACGAATAGAATTTTAAATTAAGATTGACTGATCTCACTCGAGAATATGAAATCCGTAATTTTAACTTAGATTAAGTGAGCTACTTAATTCTGATTAGAATGTTAATTATAAGAAATTTTAAACTATATAAAAATGTATTTTTGTTACGATGAAATTAAAATTCATGAAAATAAACAATTTCATAGCTTATACTTGTATTTTAATTAAGTATTGAACCTACCATTAAAATTTATTTTGTTACTTGCATTTGCGAGCTACACAAAAAGCGTGAAAATGAAATAATACAGGGTGTAAGTCTAACACGGGCGAAGCTCTTAACTGGCGTTAGTTTACGACATAATAAGTCTTGTACATTCAAATAACTTTTTCTTAAAATAAGAGCAACAAAATTTTCCATCCAAAATAATTCGACGCGCAATGTAGAGCAACATACGCGAGTTCAGCACTCGTTGACAGCTAATTTCAAAAGCAGATGACATAACTGCCATGTCAACAAAAACAAACGTTCGTACATACATTGCTGCTCCGATAATCTTAAAAAAATCTGTAGGGTCATAATTAAGAGTAACTTTAAAAAACCTTGTAATCCATGAATACACTAATGAATCCCATGCCTGGTTTAATTGATCGCCCGTATTAGATTTACACACTGTATAAATGAGGGTTTTCTGAAATGACGTTCACCAGGGCGGCAGCACTGAGGCGTCAGGTCCAGAGACTTGTCTAAATTCTCAGTCTTCTCAGAGCGCCTATAGTTTCGTGTATAAATATTTTGTATGACTTAATAAAATTATATAAAAAAATAAAAATACCTTCTAGTTAGTTCTTCTTTGGGGCTAGATAATTGTGTTTCTTAGCGGGACCTCACGGCTAAGTGGCGCCAACTAGTGGCATACGTTTTCGAGAAAACCCTCATTGGAAAGAATATTTTATTTCATTTTGTTCATATCATTATCCGTTTATCGCTATCATTACAAACGATCAAATTATTTTAAGGAATTATTATATAAATAATTTGGCAAACTTGCCATTTATTTATACTAGATAACTAGACTTCCACTGTAATTAGAATCTTGAACTTCCTGCTACAGAACATTGAGCATAGCACCATCTATTGGTAAGACTTTAAATTGATGTTACAATTGATTATCGCGTCATCTAGCGGCTGAGGCACAAACTTACTCATGAAGCAACTTCATACCGCGTTAATCTGAATTTTTGACAAAACAATTGTCATCTAGTTCTGAGTTATACTAAAAGATGGTGCTGTTATCATCTCTGACAAGAATGTTGCCATAAGAAATATGTATTGCTTTGTAGTAGAATTTAAAGCTCAATATTTTTTCTACATAGGGTAACAGCCCCAGTGGCCAGCCAGGAACCAGTAGTCGGCCTTTTCAGTCGTTTTTTGGTCGGGAATTGGACGGTTATTCGAATAAACAAATCGCGGGTACTCAAATAAAAGCTCTGATTCCTAATTTGTTGATATGTAGCGCGGCAAGTGCAGTGAGGGATCGGGGGAAGCAATAAATTCGTTCTTCCAAGTGGTGTTCGTCGACGAGAGCGGTAGTGTCATGTCCGCCATATTTTTGACTGCACGTGGTGTTCACTTAAAAGGGAAAAAAAACTATATATTGATGTTAAAAGTTATTGATTGCTGTAAATGTTTCGTTTATTTAATAGTTTATCTATTCGATTACTCCGTATTTGTGTGAAAATATCATGATCTAACTAATAAATTGAGGGGGCTGACTACTGGATACCTAGTTTTAAACAAAGTATCTAGTGCTCAGCCACCGGGGGCTGACCTTTGGGTTCTTCATTTAATATTTTATTTGTTATTGTTATATACTGTTACGACCGTTAAATTTAAATTTTCATTAAATTTTCAAATTTAGTTAGGCATGCCCTATTCAATTTGATATAAAACCCAGTAGTCGGCCCCATTTGATTTTATTTTTTATCACGGCTGACCACTGGATTTCGCGGATCTAGTACTCAGCCACCAATATAATATTATGGAATATATCGATAATTATTTACTTATAATAATATTATCTTTCTACCTAGTAGGTTCAGGTATGTATTTTATGTAACTACGTATAGGTAAGTTTAGGTACAAGAAAACGGAATACTTAAGATAAAAAAATCTAGCGCCCCTAGAGTCATGAATTGAATAGGTGCTACATCATCTAAAGACTAGATGATGTAGTACCTATTCAATTCAAGGATTCAAAAAGAAAAAAGAAGAAGATAAAAAGAAGAAAAAAAAAACTGTTGTCTTAGAAAAAAAACAGAAATATCTTTCAACCCAACGACGCTACAAAAACTGTAACCAAACAAAAAACTAAACACAAAATAAAGCAAACCCAGAATGACGCCAGTAAAATCAGTAAAAAGGGCACAAGAAAATAGAAAATAGATTTTTCAATTGATTCATCAGGTTTGACAGAAAATTATGCAGTTTTAACGGATATAACCCGATCAAAAACAGATAAAAGAATGTGTGATAAGAACTGAAAAGTTACGATTCTTTCTAATGTAATGAACCTGTTTAAACCAGCAAGGAGAATGTCATAGTCATAGTAACAGTCATTTTTTTCATTAAACAAAATACATCGCGTTTATTGCGATGCCAGCAGCCTCCTCAAGTACATAGATACTGTGTCCAAGAAATTACTTTACTCTCATTAAACCAGCTTTGAGGACTAGTAATATAAAAAAACACAAAATTATCGAAAAAGAATGGACCTGTTACATACGACCGGCTATACAAATGAACATTAGATCTATGTAGGTTTGGCTGATATTTTTATATTAAAGTTTTGAATATTTTTATATTTATTATAATTAATACTAATAGAAATAAGGAGATAATATTTACTGTGAGCTTGAAAAATATTTTTTGTTACGTATGACCAACGGGTTTCATGCCGTAAGTCTTCGATTTAAAAGAGTTAAGTATAAGGAATAAGAATTATATTGAATATCTTTGATTTTCATATAGATATTGCTGATTTTGATCTCATTATGATAGTTATATACGAAGGCTGAGTACTGGGCACGAAAAGGATGATTACTGGATTTTGGCGGCTGAGTACTGGGAAAAAGTGCCATTTTTTGTTTAAACTAAATTATCGGTAATTTAAGGATTCTAGTTATATTTTTTCTTATTTCGTTTTAAAACTATAATAAACAGTTGATGTAACGATGTGATCCGTTCATTTATCCGACTTATCCTGAATAAATACCGACCGTTCACATTTTAAAAAGGCGTTATAAGGCTGACTACTGGTGCTTTTACCCTAACTAGGTTTATTCATCCAAGAGCGCCTTGTCACTTGAATAGTATGGTAAACCAAACTTGACAGTACTTAACAATGGGAAAAAATATAGTGTATTTTCTGATATATTTTATTACCAGCACAAGAAATATTCGAAAGCATTTGAATTTTAATTTAAACATTGTAGACACGAAGGTATTATGAATAATGTGCCAGGCAATAAAATAGAGAGTGACCACTGAAATTTTACTTCCTGTTTCGCGGAAAATAAAAAACATATTGGGATGGTCATACTTTGTGTTACGTGTATAAAACTTCGGTATATTTTTTATTTTCTCTTCATAAATTAGAAACTTAAGGTAAATCGTTAAAAATATCCATTACGTGACGTGCACTCAGTCAAATGAACGAAATACACATAAACCAGCAACAAACGATTATTTATGATGGCGAAAAATAAAATATAGTCTAAATAATAGAATTGAAATACATGAATTACTTGATGTTTATCCGTCACTTTGCCGAATGAGAGTTTTTGATACGTTTTCTGCTCTTTGGGACGGTGAGATGGCAGCACTGCTTAGGGTCCAACGAACGAATTGTCAAAATAAATACGCATATCGAGGGTTGGGTGGTCAAACCCGATAAGTCGAGCGAACCTGTTTTTAAAACACGAACTATAAATATGACATTGACGTGAAGTTGTTATTTCAATGAAAAAATATCTCGACTTATCGGCCACTCAACCCTCGATATTTTTAGGTTTATTCATTATTAAAAATTAAAACCATGATTTTTGGAATGTATATTGTTTTCAATATAAATAAAAAAATAGTTCAAATTCAATTCTCATGAAATGAAGAAAGTTCTAGTGATTTTCTTTAGTGTCAGTGACTTTGCGAAAGATAAAATAAGATATTAGAAATAATTATTTGACATTATAATACTAATAATATGAAAAAATACCAATACCACATCATCAAAAATGCACTACAATGGTAGAAATATGAACACTTGACGTGGTATCCTGGCAAAACATAACTTATCTGTGTAACACTTTCTACCAAACCGGTTTTGGGTGACACTGTGTTCTATTGTGTTCCTCTTCAGGCGATACTAGCTGCTCTAGAGCGGTTAGAACACTCTCAGACACTGTGTTTTCAAATCCCGTAGTTGGAAAATCACGGTGTTCCTTCAACTCTGTTGGCACTGGCAGCTTGGCAGATGTTTAATGGCGACCGCTAGTGACGGGTCGTCTGCATGACCTGTCATCCACGAACTATTACCGTAGAACCTTTAGGGCATTTGTTTACGTAAATATGACGGGCATATTACCATCGTACCAGCGCTTTGTTAACGGAGTTCCAGTGCCGTCAATATCTCGGCGGTCGTTCCGTCTTCGGGAGAAGTATTTGATTGTTTCTGTACTTTTGACATTCGGAATTGTGTGGCTAGGAGCACTGTTTTATTTGCCGGAGTTCAAAAGCTCCACGAGTGTGAACGATAGTGTTTATAATGTGTACAAACGTATTCAGAAAGCGGGGCCAGAGCTGTTGATGCCCCCACCGCTGGCTCAAAATGAGCTGGGAGACTTTCATGTGGCGGCGCACCATGGGGAATCAGTGGACGGGGTAGATCCTCACGTTGCCGAAGATAGGAACCGTCTGCGTGCTAAGATAGAGGAGGATATGGGCATGAAAGTGCTGGAGAGGCCACAGTTTGAGGTTGCACCTTCAGTTTCCTCATCTAAAGGCACAAGCAAGCGACCAGTGGATGCTCTAGAAGAGCCCGCTGCAGGCAATAATGCTGCTAGTAAGAATGTGTCCCCATCAGAGCCAAAATTGGAAGGCTCTGAGAACCAGTATGCGGTTGTAGCTCTGAGCTCCAATGCTGATCCCGACATCAAGCATAAACTAGGCGTTGTTAAAGAGGTAAGTTATTCAATTTATTTAGAATTAATGTATGTAGTTTTGAGTAAATAAACAAATTAAATGCTCTTCTTTGTCATTCAGAATATTTAGACATTGTAAATATTGATTTAAAAAGATAAATATGTTTTGCAAATGAGGCAGATGTTATGTTAATGACTTAAATAGTGTGTTAAATTGAATAACAGTTATTAATTATCTTTTAATTAGCCTTGCTTTCAATATTACTTTTTTTCAATTAAAAAGAAATACCTGCTGCATATCAACTTTGATAACAGAATAATTGATGGAATTTCATTTATTGCTTACGCTGTGTTAGTTTATTCAGGATTGCTTTAATCAAAATATAATTGCCTTTTTGCTGATGTAGTATGTGCCCAATTTATGTAAGAATTTATTCATAAACTGGGTATACACTTTTGAAATCATTAATAACCACAAGTTATAAATCTACATTTTAGGGAAATAATATACGGCCTATTCAGTAATAATGTACCCATTAGTCTATATAAAAAATGAAAAATTTGCTATTGGGATGAAACTCAAAACACAATTAGTATTCATGACTGTTACCATTATTAAGCTATACAACATCCCCAAAATAAAAATGTCTACTGGGGGTGGCTCTTCTTCATAAAAGTTTGCCGGCCCCTGAGCTAAGGTGTTAAAAATCCAATTAGCTACACAAAATACCTGTAAAGTTAGCATTTTCTGAGGCTATGAATAGCTAGTCACGGTTTTTACTTGGCTATTGTTTAGAATGGGCTGCCGACCATGCGGTTATTCTATTGTGCTGCAAATTGGTACTCACAATTATCTTACTTCACAATTTTAATTCATCATTTTACATGTATCATATTTGCAGTAACATAATATGCTGCTATTACCCTCTTGCTTTTGTCCTCAACGGTAGAACATGTTGAAGTACAGTCAAAGACAAAATAAGGTGTATATAAAAATGTTCAAAAATATGTCCCGAATAATTCTGTATAATAAGAACGTTGTAACATATTTATGAGCGAATTCTTTTGATACTTATTTTTGCACTTGACTGTACCATTCTTATTGTCATACATAGGTACATAATTTGATCCTCAATTTCATTGCATAATATTCTAACATTTATTTCTTCTATCCAATTGTAATAATTTAGATTATAAATATTGATATTATAAATTAAATCAATATATGTAATAATTTAGTCAAGTCCACCAAATTGTACATTTAATACAAGGTGTAACATAAGGAACCCAAATACTTCTAATAGCATATTCCTCAGTCCTGAGGTCATAAGAAGCAAAAAATGTTGCATGAACTCTGATTGAAACTTGATTATTTTAAGTTTTCAATTTTCCAAAAAAACACTTGCGTTCCATACACACGAATAAAAGTCATATTCCGAAAAAAAAAAAATTTGTATGACATTATTTGCTTCTTACGACCTCAAGAAGATGCTGTAGTTGCTAAAGTTATTTTGTATAAACAACACTTATCTTAAAACCGTTCAAAACACTATTTTTACTGATTACTATTGCATTGCAATATAATATGAAGGTCAACGATATAACAGCCGAATGTCAAGTTATTATAGATGTTTATCTTTTTTAATACAATCGTCTGAGACATTAAGGAAACTAGAGTAGTTATGTGAAATGGTACAATTTTTAAAGCCAAATTTTAATTTTTAAAGAAACTTTGACCATATTAAAAATATTAATAGTTAATTAATAACTTATACCAACCACGTGAAAAAAAAATGGTTCACGCTGCCGAAGTTCCGCCCCGACACAACGTCTGTGATCAAAACAATTTTACTCCTTTGCTAATTGTGTAATACTATGACCAAAATAACCTTATTTCTATGCCACTAGCATAATTCAAGCTCTTGCTCCTATACTGTTGGCATAAAAATACTTTTTTGACACAACTGTTGTGTCGCCGGCTTAGGAGTAAATTTTTTTGGTCACACATGCGTGTCAATGGCATGCTACGAGCTGAGTGTGAGTTATACGTGGACTTACTATCTATCTCTCTCGCTCGCTCCAATACGCGAGTATGAGTGGGATGGACAGAAAGTATCAAATTTTGTTTAACACTGTACTTTACGTGAGTACCGGGGGCCGAACGCGTGGAGAAAGATCGTCAATGAGAAACTGACTTGATAAGATGATAACTCACGGCCGACATTGCAGTATCGACGCAAGAATGGCGGACACTTCGACAAATCTGACGATAACTGTACATGAGTACACTTACGTACAATTACATAGTTACATACTCGTCATTAGCGATTCATCTACGTTTCTTCAGAGGCACGCGGAATATAAAAAAACCATAATCTTAACTTTTATGCTCCAGTATTTGTCACAAGCCTTCGAAAGGATAGGACACTGCCGTAAACTCTTTATTGCACGAATATACTTGAGTACACATCCGTGCAAAAACACGCGATAGCCATTACCGATTCGTCTTGCTGTCAAATGGACACAGACACGTAACGTAACTGTCCTTAGGTAATTGACGTTTTATGCCTTGGGGAGATGTCACATCTTGGCAGGTGGGACATGCAAAACAAAACACGACCGATGTATAAAACATAAAACAGCAACAGACTTATTTTAATTGTGGAGACGATCGCGATCTGAAACGACTTTTTTCACTAATGTAATTGGAAAGAATTTTTATTTTCAGTACAGAAGTAAATTTTTGACTGACCATATACAAAAGTATGGGTACGTGTATATCGCACGTACCTGCGAAAACATTGGCATGCCAAAATATTGTCATTATTACTTTCTGTTCCTATAAATTCATGATGAAGAACCTTATAGTCGGCGTCACGTCAGGTAAGAATAAGAACCTACTTTTTATAATTATGATGTGGCTCTTAAACATGATAGTAATAGGAATAGCTTCCTATCAGTGTGTGTCTTAGTTACATTGAAATAAGGTTGAAATCATAACTGTTAAATGTAAGGGTTCCGTTTTGCCAATTATAGTCCTTGGTCCATCCATGGTCTTCGTTTGACGTCATACTCTGTAAATGGGAAATGTCGCCGTCTTCTATTTTACAGTGCTAAGCTATACTTACCTCCCTTATCTATGCAGCTTCCGACATCAACTAAACTTCATTTAGGCCTCGTATTGGTCAGTATGATCAGTAATATAAACTCTTTTGTCATCATAAAAGACCTAACATTTAAAGTATCCGCAAGTAAATAACTGTCAACATAAACATAATATGGTTGGTCGGAATCTAGCATGCCTAAAATGTTTTTTACAGGTAAGTAGTAAAAACGGGGTATGCTAAATGAAACCGTTTAATAAAGGCACGTAACATTTACCCTCACTCGGCCTCTAGATTAAAAGTCCAGTTTTCGGTTTTTTACCAATTCGACACCGATTTTCGTCCGGTAACTACGAAAACGGTAAAATTGTAACAAGAAAAAGGCGGCACGTAAAGTAGACGTAGAAAATTCCAATTACGCACTTTTTTCGCGACAAAGCGAGTTTGCTTTGCCAGAATTTAGTTACTCTCAGTCAGTGTATTCAAAATTAACAAATATGAACGACTACGCAAAGTCAAGGCACCGTTCTCTGAGCGATTTGTCACAAATTTTTCGGCCACCGACCCCACGGAGCCGGCAGAATAATACGTCATAATAATAAGTAGCGGGACTTAATCGCGTACACTTACATTTACTAATTATCCTGACGTTTCGCCCGTTTTCGCAGGCAGAATCGCGAAAGTTTAAATCTGTATAAAATAATACGTAATGAGATTTACTATTTTCTCTCGCTGCCAGTTTATTCAACGTACCTAAGGTACGATCCCCTCAAATTCAAATTCAAAACCTCATCATCCTAATCATTTGTGTATCTTGTAAGAGCTTGTCCATTAATCACGTCATACGATTTTGGTCTATTTTAGACCCCCCCGCCCCCATGGTGATATTTGGAAATATTATCAGGAATTTACTATAGCTAATCTCAACCGTCTGTGTATTCTATGTAAAGTATCGGCAACACCTGACTGTTCTTGCACTTTATGAGTATAGTCATAAGCGTCAAGAATGGTCAGTTAACTGTGGCGTCTCGTACAAAGTCAAGGCTTCGTTTTCTTAGCGATTTGGCACTAATTCTTCGGCCGCCGACCCCGCGGCGCCACGCTGTGTCGCATGTAGCAAGTATGCATGCATATCACGCAAATCGCTGTGACCCACATGAAACGTATAAACTCGCATCTTGACGCAAATGTACAGTACAGCTGACTTGAGAAATTCCTTTATACTACGCCAGGGGTCGGAGAACAGCGGCACGATTTTTTCGTAATTATTTTATAGTTTACTTTTTCTGTGCCCAGGGTACCTATATCCCGCTCGTACTCGTTTTGGCGCGATATAGCCGGATAGAAAGTAAATGGGAGTTAATAACGTAGTGGCAACTCATTGTAGGGCTACAGTTGTTTATCCGTTTTCAAGCAGTCGGTAAATATAGAAAGAATTATGTCCAAAGACAAATGTTTGTTGTCACAAAATTAAACATGTGTTACTTCTAATCTAACAGAGAGTTTGCATATTTTCATATCAATATAACAGGTTCATAGTCATTATTTATCTTCAAAACTACAATTTATGTACATAGATCAAATCTACTTAACCTATATCTAAGATTGGCCCTTGTGGCATTGTACCGAGGATGCTGGCGGCATTTCCTCGCTGTATCGCAATGCTGATGCGTTGTGCGAGGAAGTCGCCAGCTCTTCGGTCTTTAGTTACGTCAACCAGACGTTTCGCGATCTCAGCAAACAATTTGCGTGCGCTAAAGTTGAACCTAAAGTTTCTACGTCAACATAATATAGTCAGAATTTCAGAAACGCGAGAATATTATTGGAAAGAAAGATGTCTGGGACTTTCGAGAACGAAAAACTTTTGACTCTTTTAAAACTCAAACACTAACCAGTTTCTATTATCAAGTGCTTTGTTTATAAGAGCGCACTTGAAGTAAATCAAAAACTCTTGTAAATATTTAGGTAAGCCCACCTAGACGATTCTCGGCAGCATCGATCTTTTGTTTTTAAACTAGAGTTCATTCAACTTTACCGTTGGCTTAATGCTGTATTCTTTTATCGAATTTATGAGCTCCTCGCCTTTTCTTCATTCCCAGAAGACTAGCTATTCTATTTTAAACCTAAATAAAATTGAGCTTTTGAATTGATCTCCGAACCCAAATGGCAATCGCTTTGAACCAGACCTCGATTGTGAAGAAGCATTTAGTTTAGTTGATAGCGACATTAGTGACCCTGAGTTCAAATCCCTGTTAGGACAAATACATTCAGAGTGGAATATTGTCTTTGATATCTGACATACTGTAAATACTGTAATAGATAATAGGTGAAGTACCTGTTACCTATCTATTACAAAATGTTTCTAATAATGTAGCTTTATCTAAAATAATATGTATGATGATCAGATGATTAGCATA
>JALPQI010024165.1:0-20624 GCA_025490895.1 Thaumatotibia leucotreta | reverse complement strand
CATTTATTAATATTTACCCTCCCTGTTATATTTTATTCTCTCAGGTTACCACTAAGTAAAATATCATATCACTCATATCAGATTATGTAACCAGTAATAGTAATTTTTTATAATTAATATTTACGTACTCGTCCAAGCTTGACTTTTATCGCTCCCTCGGTAGTTTCACAATAGCAAGTCCCTATAATTTGCAATTTTATTGTCCTTTAACGTCATTTACCTTTTAGATTATTTAATGGTAGCATTGCATTGTCTTATGAACTCAGTAACTTTCAATTAGTGGTTTGCTAGCTAGCGATTTATTACCTACTAATTAATAAATAATAACGTTGATATTTAGTGCTCACAGACTATAAAATGTGCCCATCCTCGATAAAGATTTAATGGTTTGTTTTCACCGATTATCCATTTGAAAAAGGCGCTGTTCAGTTTTTCAATAGACTCTGTACTATACTATATTAACCTGGATACTAAGTATAATACATATAGACAGTATAGACTGACCTGGGACGAGAATCAATAAAAAAAGTACATACCTACGGAAGTGTAATTTTTGTTATAAATAAGGTCGGGCTAGGATTTGGGGCCCATTTCTCAAAAGCTTGTAACTTGTGGGAGTGGAAGTCTCTTTTTAAGCGACTTCAAAATAAGGAGGAGGTTCTCAATTCGACTATCTTTTTTATTTACCTACACCATGAATTAGATTAATTAACTTTCGTGCATTAGAAAATGTATATTATCTGATAGGTTTTTGAAAATGACTTTGCGGTTTATTTATCAATATATTTTGATAAGCGGAATAGCTTTAAAAATAATAGTTCTGAAAGTCTAAATAATGTGTATCCTCTTCACTCCTTAATTTTTGATCAGCAGGTACAAAAAAATAAAAATATCGGTAATTTAGGGCATAATGAAAACTAATCCCTAGGTAAATAATTTTGAAAATATTCGATTTAGCCGTTTTAAAGTTTTCGATAAAAACTTGCTACAGCAAAAGCAGATGATCGCAAATGACTCATTTTCTCCTACATTTTAGTTCAACGCGACAAAACTAAAGTCAATTACGTTGATAGTTGTTCCAAAAATGAGGGTGTGCAACAAAGCTTAAAACGTTTCACAACCTTTCTGTTTAAACTGAAACTAAAAATAAAAATTATCAAAAAATCAACTATAGTCTATTAAACGGTGTGACATACATTTGAATCATTATTGAGCTCTCCTGCAAAATTTGCTAAAGTTGCAATAGGTACTCGAATTCGACTTTGAGCAGCCGCCCTTGTAAGTATTAAGTACAAGTTACAAGCTTTTGAAGTATGTAGGTATTTACACCTGCAACTACCTACGTGAGGTATAATAAAATATAATTAAGGAGTAAATCTCTTATTTTGTAAGTCTCCCTCGATTAAGCACTGAGCTCATAAAACTGTACGAGTAGATAAGTAGTTGTTTCTGAATAACGCACAAATTAAGGTTTTATTGGGTTCAAAACGACCTACTTCACTTTATTATGAATCATTTGCATAATTACGAACCACAATGGAAAGTATTTTCTTTTAAAATAAAACTCTGTTAAGTATCTAACAAAAATACTATTTATTAAATACTAAAATTGTATCTTAGACAAATTATAATTTATTATTTCTAATTATAACACCCGTCATTTCTGTCCAGAGAGAGAGAGCGAAGGGCGGAGTTTGCGGTTTTCTGATTCTCTCTGTCGCGTTATCAGAATCGAAGCCTGTCCATTAGTGTCATGGACATGAAGAATCAAGAATTTCTGAAATGAGATGAATTAACATCTTATGTACAAACTTTCGTATAAGGATCATAAAACAATATCTTTCTTGACTATCCTTTTATTTTGCGTACGAATACGTAGGTACCTACCTAGTACAATGGTTCTTAAATATGTATAATGTAGTTGAGACACAGTATTCGGTCGACACAAAATCAGTATGGAAATTATGTACAAATAAGTAGGTACACGAGGGTACTAAATAATCACTTATTACCAACATACAATTAAAAATATACAAATCGGATTAAATAATAATTAGAGAATATGGTTAACATTAAAATATGCCAATTACGCATGTCAAATTTGGGTCAGATAGTTTTACAAAATGTACTAATTATGTATTTGGAATGACAAATGCAATAGTTAGGGTCAAAATAGGTACATACGTATGCCAAATGTGTACCTTACTTTTCATCAGCATTTATTAGTCTAATCGGTGTTGTCCATTTTTTTTAGGACGATTGTTTAAATACGCCGAGCACTGATTCCTATGGACTCAATTTAGCTTCCATTACTAAGTACAGTCGACCTAAGGAAGCACAGGCCACTCGGGAACCTTGTCACAGTAACGTTATAAATCAAATTATTAAAAATATCTTACTTCTTGTCATTTTGACATGATTCCAGAGTGGCCTAGGGTTCCAATTAGTTACCTTTATATAAATGTTTGGACTTTTAGAGACTTTACATCTCTTGTTATTATTATTAAAATTCAATTTATTTAAAATCAATTTTATGTATTAGTTGTTTTTTTTAATGCATGCTAGTTGTAAGATGTACATACCCATGATTATTTGAAAAAAAAACAAGTCCCGCCAAGTTTCTTTCCGGTTCTTCTAGTTATGGGGTTAGAACCGGAAGTAGTTCTAATTTTATGTAACTTAGACCATTCAAAAGAGTTTGTTGCTATTCTGATTTGAATAAAAAATCATTTGACATTGACTAACTTGATGCTAGTAATATCGTCGTTTTAGACGACTCTGGATCACCAGTGCTGCAGTGTCACCAGACAATCCAGACATGTCCTCTTAACAATTTACGACACGATATAAACGAACACCACCGCGGCCCGCATTTACAACCAGGCCCCAGGGGCTTATTTCTCGAAAGCTTGTAACTTGTAATACACGCGGAAGTCCTTATATTATTAATGATGTTAAAAAGAGACTTCCACGGGCCTCTGTAATGTTCTCTTGTGAATTACTAATATTTAAAAAAAGAGCAGTCACATTTGTAAAAGCTATTTATGAAATTAGATTACTAGCGGACCGGAAAAAATAATACTGTAACGCAAACGAGGGATAAACGCAATGACGATTATTAAAATTAGGTGGGTAGTTGGATACCTAGAGCTGATTGGCGGGCGCAGCATCATCGGGCCAGAAGGCGTCGAGCAGTGCGCGCAAGCGGTCGTCGGCGCTGTGCGTGCGCCCCATGAGGAAGGCCACGTGGTCCACGCAGTCCAGCATGTGCAGGTAGCGGCCTTCCAGCAGCTTTAGCCGCATCGGGTAGCGGTGGAACTCTGCCAGGTCGAACTTGGCTGCGAAGTTGACCAAAATTGTTTTAATAAATATTTTTAAGGTTAAGAACTTCTACTTAATTAATTCTGAGACAAAAAGTGGTGACTGGCGTCACAAGTCAAAGGTGGTGGAGGCTAGCATCACAAGGCAATAGTCCCAAGGGGCCAAATCTTAAGGAACAAAATTTTCAAATCGGCAATCACCTCACCAGTCGAACATGGAGTGATCCTTAATAAATTTAAATAAAAGCATGATTACCTAGTTTAACAATAATATAAATGACTAGTCGTAGAATATCTTAAAATCAGAACAATACACCTTTTTAGTACATAGAACTTAAAAAGCTCAAGGTTCATTCAAACCAAAAGAGCATTCGCTATTCTAACCCCCCACTCTACGAAATTCGATCGTTACACAAAACGTGATTGGTTGATTTCGTAGAACGGGGGATAGAACAGCGAATGCTCTTTTGGTTTGAATGCACCTTTAGAAACTCTTGCAATGCTCGTGAGCATCCTGTATAGGAACCAATTATTTTACAATTAAAAATTTTCACGATAGTAATTCTTCAGATTTTGAATGCCCTGAAAGTGCGAGTATCTCAGGGTTCACTAGAATATTCCGTACACCATACCATTAGTCGCCGGCATCTGCAGAGTCCTGTAGGAACCGTGGTCTTCGAGTCGCTCTAGGAAGTACGTCGCCCGCCGGGTGGCGTTCTCCTGCGCGCATGGTATCTGCATCTTCAGGGTTATGTTCTTCCATTCGAGGTTCTCCACGTATTGGCCGATCAGATCTACGAGGCCCTTACGCTCCTGAGAGTCATAAACATAATACCCCTTTATTCATAAACGTCTCCTAACTAAAAAGCCGCTAAGTATGGTTAGTCCCTTTCGATCTTATAGACATATTGATGAGACCAAAAGGGACAAACACGGACGTTTATGAATAAGGGGGTTAGAAATTAATGGGACGAAGTAAATATTAGACCATGAATGAAAAGCCACAAAGATAAACGAATAGTTGTCTACTTTTCTAATTAAACACCGACAGGTATCTAAGAATCTATTAAATTTTTACGATTTTAATGAACATTGCCATGCATACAGATAAGTAGATACTTAGTTATATTCTAATGTTACATACTTACCGTATATTGAGTAGGTTCTTTACATTGTATATACTTACATATATATAGGTATTTAGGTTGGTTGCAAATACTACCTACCGCACAACCTCTATCAGCACGAAATATGAGATAATATTCTTACATGCCGTATCTTATCCAATTCCAACATTAGCGCAATCACGCCTGGATGGCCTATAATTCGCTTAAATTGTTTGATTGGGCTCCTAGCAATACAAGTAGGTATCTTACACATACACATACCTAATACATTTAGTTGGGTGCCTGCCGAAACCACATCAAAATAATCATATTATTTGTTATTATATATTTATTATTAAGAACACAGTTTTCAGTATGACGTATTGTTAGCGGTAGAATGGCGGTAGATAATATTTATTTGTTACCTCTTGCAAAAATATGTAGTAGGCATTTTGCCAAGACATTTGTACATGTAATGATATCTACCTACGTCACAAATGTGCCAGGTAAATGCTAGTTCCGAAGTGTTAAAAAGGAAATAATTCATTTGTAAAACGTATAAAACTGCCGTAAGACTAATGGCGAGTAGGCATGATTGTCTGTAACACAAGTGTTCCTGTATTGGTAGGTCGAGCTATGTTCATCACAAGTCAAGACAAAATCTCTGGCTCACTTATTTATGTTATGTACCCAGGGCCGGATTTAGAGATTGAGAGGCTTCGGGGCAACAAAGGAGTGGAGGCCCCCCGGCCCCCAATAATTTTCCAAATAAAGTAGGCAATTTTTTGCAGTCAAGTTTTTCAATAAATATTTTTTTTGTGGAAACAAGTATAGATTATTTTATGATTTAACAAACATAAATGTATAAATATAATCGGAAACGAGAATTATCTGAAAATAAAATTTAGTGTTAACGAACGGAAGCTTCCGAGCTTTTTTCGCCGAAAAATCGTGATTGTTTCGCTGAAATCTAGTTCCAGCAGTGTTATTCACTAAGGAAACCGCCTTGCTGTCAGCGCTGTGTCAGTGCTGCGGCAGCGTCGAGCCTTAAAATGGTATTCACTAATGTACTTTGAACGACACTAGTGCTCGGCGACGAATGCGGCGTGAGCTGGAACTACATTGCGTCGAAAGTTTGACGTTTATTGTATGAACTTCGTATTCTCTAACGAAAAACAGCGACGAACTCGCCCACAAGCTCGCTCACAGCCTCGATTCCTAATGTCAAATCAAACAGCTAGGATTTTAGACAAGGCTGTCTCGACATCGAGCTCGTTGACGAACGCAGCGTCGAATGTGTCAATAAGAGAATAGCATAGCTTGAGTAGATCATTATTTCAATACTCAAAAAAAAATACTAGTTAGAATTTGAAATTTTTTTTTTCGAAATCTCTATTGTGGGGGGCCCTCTTTCGTGGAGGCCCCGGGGCTGTAGCCCCGGTCGCCCCTCCCTAAATCCGGCCCTGTAGGTATGTACATAATGTACCTATATAATAATGTTATTTAAAGAGAGGCGAATAATACTTCTAAGATAAACGAAGGGCTTCTGAAAGTATTCCACTTAACAAACTATTGGTAAATAAACCTAAAAGTTATTTTTAAAAATCTATCAGATGATGTAACACAAATTTTACGTTTGGATAAAAGTTTGGTTGGGCCTTTAGTAAAAAAAAAAACGTAATTTATTATGCAAAGTTTAGTAGCAGCAGTAGTAGCTCACAATATATATATTTAGCTGAAATGACGAAGGCTAGTTATGTAGTTGCAACAGAAACCGCTATGACATACAGACGGACTCGCAGGCAGGGGCCCATTTCTCGAAACTGTTTAGCGACCTGGGGCCCATTCCTCCAAAAGCTTGTAACTAGTAATACAAGTGGAAGTATCTTTTTGACACTATTAATTAGATAAGCACTTCCGCTTGTATTACGCGCCTGTAGTGCCGGTGCCCAGGCGCCTTTGGGTAACCTAGTTTTAATTTACCATCTACTAATCATAGCGAAAAGTTTTGTAACTTCTACTTATGTATCTAACATTTATATGGAATCAAAAGTTCTGAAATAAATTATTTGAATTGAATTGAATTACAAGTTACAAGCTTTCGAGAAATACGCCCCAGGTCGCTAAATTGTTCCGTTTTTGACACTTTGGCTACAGAACCCTAAAACAGTATTGTTATTGTTTTTCCTATCCTAATTGTTTCAAATAGTATATATAAATTTGACCAATGACCTATTGACACTGCGATCTTGGCTAATGCTTGCAGTAAAATATGACTACCTAATCTACTTATATGTTACCTCCTCATTGACATGCGCGAAAACTACGCAGTGCGTGTTGTCCACAGCGTTGGTGGCTTCGGTCTTCATACGCAGCAGTAGCCAGGTGCCCAAAACGTAGTACCTACTTGTACATAGGTACAGTAAAGTTTCAGTGGCCCTGTTTGTGGCCGCTGCGAACTTGGCCAATGCGTCGAGCTGTGTATAAGAAATGTTACCTCCTCATTGACGTGCGCGAAATCTACGCAGTGCGTGTTATCCACAGCGTTTGTGGCTTTGGTCTTTATACGCAGCAGTAGCCAGGTGCGCAAAACGTAGTACCGATTTGTACATAGGTACTCGTACAGTAAAGTTACAGTGGCCCTGTTTGTAGCCGCTGCGAACTTGGCCAATGCTTCGAGTTGAGTATAAGAAATGTTACCTCCTCATTGACGTGCGCGTCTACGCAGTGCGTGTTGTCCACAGCGTTGGTGGCTTCGGTCTTCGTACGCAGCAGTAGCCAGGTGCCCAAAACGTAGTACCTACTTGTACATAGGTACAGTAAAGTTTCATTGGCCCTGTTTGTGGCCGCTTCGAACTTGGCCAACGCTTCGAGTTGAGTGTAAGAAATATTACCTCCTCATTGACGTGCGCGAAATCTACGCAGTGCGTGTTGTCCACAGCGTTGGTGGCTTCGGTCTTCATACGCAGCAGTAAGTCAGGTGCCCAAAATGTAAAGTTTTAGTGACCCTGTTTGGGGCCGCTGCGGATTTGGCCAATGCCTTGAGATGAGTATAAGAAATGTTACCTCCTCATTGACGTGCGCGAAATCTACGCAGTGTGTGTTGTCCACAGCGTTGGTGGCTTCGGTCTTCGTACGCAGCAGTAGCCAGGTGCCCAAAACGTAGTACCTACTTGTACATAGGTACAGTAAAGTTTCATTGGCCCTGTTTGTGGCCGCTGCGAACTTGGCCAATGCTTCGAGTTGAGCATAAGAAATGTTACCTCCTCATTGACGTGCGCGAAATCTACGCAGTGCGTGTTGTCCACAGCGTTGGTGGCTTCGGTCTTCATACGCAGCAGTAGCCAGGTGCCCAAAACGTAGTACCGATTTGTACATAGGTACAGTAAAGTTTCATCGGCCCTGTTTGTGGCCGCTGCGAACTTGGCCAATTAGTTGAGTATAAGAAATGTTACCTCCTCATTAACGTGCGCGAAATCTACGCAGTGCGTGTTGTCCACAGCATTGGTGGCTTCGGTCTTCGTACGCAGCCGTAGCCAGGTGCCCAAAACGTAGTACCGATTTGTACATAGGTACAGTAAAGTTTCATTGGCCCTGTTTGTGGCCGCTGCGAACTTGGCCAATACTTCGAGTCGTGTATAAGAAATATTACCTTCTCATTGACGTGTGCGAAATGTACGCAGTGCGTGTTATCCACAGCGTTGGTGGCTTCGGTCTTCATACGCAGCAGTATCCAGGTGCCCAAAACGTAGTACCGATTTGTACATAGGTACAGTAAAGTGTCATCGGCCCTGTTTGTGGCCGCTGCGAACTTGGCCAATGCTTCAAGTTGTGTATAAGTAATGTTACCTCCTCATTAACATGCGCAAAATCTACACAGTGCGTGTTATCCACAGCGTTGGTGGCTTCGGTCTTCATACGCAGCAGTACGCCAGGTGCCCAAAACGTAAAGTTTCAGTGGCCCTGTTTGGGGCCGCTTCGAACTTGGCCAATGCTTCGAGTTGAGTATAAGAAATGTTACCTCCTCATTGACGTGCGCGAAATCTACACAGTGTGTGTTGTCCACAGCGTTGGTGGCTTCGGTCTTCATACGCAGCAGTACGCCAGGTGCCCAAAACGTAAAGTTTCAGTGGCCCTGTTTGGGGCCGCTTCGAACTTGGCCAATGCTTCGAGTTGAGTATAAGAAATGTTACCTCCTCATTGACGTGCGCAAAATCTACGCAGTGCGTGTTATCCACAGCGTTGGTGGCTTCGGTCTTCATACGCAGCAGTATCCAGGTGCCCAAAACGTACTACCTACTTGTACATAGGTACAGTAAAATTTCAGTGGCCCTGTTTGTGGCCGCTTCGAACTTGGCCAATGCTTCGAGTTGAGTATAAGAAACGTTACCTCCTCATTGACGTGCGCGAAATCTACGCAGGTTGTCCACAGCGTTGGTGGCTTCGGTCTTCATACGTAGCAGTATCCAGGTGCCCAAAACGTAGTACCGATTTCTACATACGAGTAGGTACAGTAAAGTTTCATCGGCCCTGTTTGTGGCCGCTGCGAACTTGGCCAATGCTTCGAATTGAGTATAAGAAACGTTACCTCCTCATTGACATGCGCGAAATCTACGCAGTGCGTGTTGTCCACGGCGTTGGTTGCTTCGGTTTTCATACGCAGCAGTATCCAAATGCCAAAACATGGTGCTTGTACTTAGGTATGGTAAAGTTTCAGTATCCCTGATTGTGACCTATTGACTCTGCGAACTTGGCTAATGCTTCGAGTTAGGTACATATGGCTAACAAATGTTACCTCCTCATTGACGTGCGCGAAATCTACGCAGTGCGTGTTGTCCACAGCGTTGGTAGCTTCGGTCTTCATACGCAGCAGTATCCAGGTGCCCAAGGCGTGCTGCTCTTCAAAGCGCGCCCCTCGCGGGCTATCGTGGCAACTCCAGTGGCTCTTGTGAGACTTGGGCGCGGCTAGAGCCACGGCGAGACATGTCACTGGAAGGAGTATAGCACGTATTAAAACACACACTCCTGGAATTGGCGGGCCGGATACTGTATTATATGGACGTAGTTATGCAAAAATGAACCAACCCACATGAATTTGTCATTTCAAAATTGTGTAATTTAGAATGAAAAATTCTTGTGGGTTGGTACCCTTTCGTCCATACAGTGTCTAGGAAAAACATGGCCAGAGTAAGTACCTATTGTTTTAATTAAAATTGTTAATAAAATGTTTTTGACGTCATGCTATTCTATTACCCTGTATGGTACAGTAAATAGGTGCAGATATACGTACATAGATACTATTTGGTTCACGAATATGTGGTATTTTTACATACCTAACACACTTTGTGCCCCGCTTCGGTAAGGTTACATATACAATGAATAAGCTTAGTTAAAGCTACGAAATAATATGGAAGATAAAGTAGTTATACAGATATTTAAATATATCTAGGTACTACTTTATATTTATTGGTTTAGACTGTCTCGCAGTTATTGAAATAGGCACTTGCCAGGAGACTGAAAATTCGCGCAAGTAGGTACTATTAAAGGATATTTCCCATTTCAAAATAATCTACCAAAATTGGTTACGAGTTAGGAATAAAACGGGTTTAAAATACATACTGTGGGTTCATGGATATATAAAATAAATGAATAACTACGTAAAAAAAACAATATTGAAAGGACAAAAATATTGAATGAGAATGTAATGCTGTACATGTAAAAATATATAATCTAAGGTAGCGGTGCAGTGCGCGATACACCTTGGGCGAAAATAATGCCTGAGTCAATCTGAATCCAATTATGCCTTAATAAGGACTAAGGACTGTAAAAAAACCGATCCAGTTATTCTAAGAACGCAACCAACTATCAATTATGTTTTACATCAAATATATAGTGACATATGATATCATATCATACACATGTGCGTTGCACTAATTGGGTATATAGTATTTTTTTATAAGGGGTAGTATGTTAACATGCCGTTACTCTAACAGTCAGTGCGCATCTTGTGCAAAATTTATTGAAATGTCACATCTGTACTGAAATAACCATTGACCACTTACATCATTTGTTTGACTACGGATCAAAATTGTTTAAAACACGTGCTTAATATTGGTGGTGATGAAAAACAATATAAATAAATACCCAAAACGGTGAGATGTGAAAACATGGTGCGTAGTGCTTCAGGCCAGACGGAGCAATGGAGTTGATGACAAACCGCGTCGTGAGGGGTCACTCTCGGAGTTCTTAAATATTATGGAGGAGGCAATTAGCAATAGTATTTCTAAAACATACGAAATACGAGTTCCTAATTTACTATGGTACTGTTCTTCCGTCCGTATTGCACATAGAGCGAGGAGTAAAAATTTACCCAGTCAGTTAGCGATACAATACAGTTTACCTACGATGATTATTTGAAACCCTGAGTACCTACCTAATTTAAGTTCTAAGTATAAATAGGTGGGTTCTTATTCTTATACCTATGCAATAATAAAGCAGATTTATCTCCTGAAAAATTACTCCTTGCTAATGTTAGGTACAATTAACTTATTGAAATTTACGATTAAGCAAAACGCCCAGTAGTAGTGCCACCATGAGGTGCCGCTATGTTATTAACGCGGACTTACTTTCTATCCATCCCGTTCGTACTCGCGTATTGGTGCGAACGAGCCGGATAGAAAATAAGTCCGAGTAACGTAGCGGCAGCTCATGGTACGAACAGTGGGCATTTTGCTTAATCGTACCTACCGGGTACTATTAATTTGTTTAAAATGGGCGCGGACGAGGCAGACCCAAACGGAAATAGCGGGTCGACCTGGATGCCTTTCTTAACAACTGGCCGGAGGAAGCACACACTCGGGAGTCGTGGAGTTTGAGGGGTGAGGCCTTTGCCCAGCAGTGAGACACAAATAAAGCCTGAATAAAAAAAAATGAATGTCAACTCTGCATTGGTTGTAGCTCGTTGTAGACGCGTCGGCGAAGACTGATGGACAAACTGGCTAAATTGCCACATCCCGTCCTCAGCGCAGACAGTTTAATTTCTGATAACTACTCCTTGCATGCCGATTGCATGATCCTAGGAACAAAAGAACTGATTATGTAGGAAGTGCGTCTAAAACTTCGAGTAAAATAATGTATAGCTTTAATACCTGTGACCACCCTGGCCGCCCCGGTATATCTGATGACGACTGTACACTGTTGCAGGGCAAATAGTAGTGATTTGACTTTATGGTGCTCCTAATAATATTAAGCCGTGAATAATCGACAGTTCGACACCAGGTACAGTCGCCATCAGATATATCAGGTAGGGTGCAGGTGCATTTCCAGATATTGTTGAGCACCATGGTCACCATCATGTCGAACCATTTTGGTTACAGAACCCTAAAAAACATACATAACTAAAAATTAAGGCAGAAAGAACTCAGCATTCAAAATAGACTTTCTTGTTCCTGAGAATCCTGCGTCTTGGGCCATTCTTCCAAAAGGTAACAATAATAAGATTACTTTAATCTGTGATAAACTTTGCTTAAAGTTAACCCATGTCGAGTGTATCTTCAGCTGTAAGACGTGTAATATGATATGACCGTTGGACCGCAGTTCTTACGGCGTCCTGTTTGGTTTCAAGCAAGGGGCGCGTGCCCTTTGTTTTGCATTAAGCTTCTGCGGCCACAAAATTGTTCATTAACGTCGCATATCTTTCTGAAGTCCTAAATAACATGTGTCATTGTTCTTCTGAACTGGGTTCTTAGGGTGTGGCAAAGTGGGCATTTTAAAGCGCTGTTGTGCAGTTTCGGTTTCGTGCCGGGACTTGCGGTCTGCGCGCACGCGCTTGTGCCAATCCTTTGTTGCAAAACAAAGTGAACACACCTGTCGCTCTTACGTTTAGCTTTCGATCTCTCGCTTTGTCCAGTGTGCCTCCGAAGACTTCTTATTGTTGGCGGACAAAAGACCATAAAAGGAACACGTAACAAATTGTACCTCTTGAGTCTTGGTAGCCGGAAGTTATAGGCGACGCAGAGTATTTACAGGGTTAGGCAGGTTTGCTTGTCAATCTATTTTTTTTCCTAAAACAAAAGAAAGAGTCTAAATGTACATTATGCTAGCAACTTACCTACTTAATTATAGTAACATGTGCATGAAAAATATTGTTTTCACATAAGCCGACCAATTTATCAATTATGTGCTGTAACCAAAGTTTAACGAAAATTCATTAGGGGTCGTTAATCCAGGAAAGCATTGCGTTATTTATGGCATGTGTATAACGTGTCGAGGATATCGCGAGATTAGATTAGAGCGGACCATATCTCTGCACGATTTACGCCTACGAGTGACCCTCCGCGGGCCGCGGGCGACCAGCGTCCAGCCCGACCACCATTACCGGAATAATCGCCGATACCTTATCGTAGGATGCAGGTGTCCCGCGCTTAGAAGACTGCACCTGAAATTCGAATTAGCGAAATCATATTTCATCTCGCATCATTAGCGGCGCTTCTAATTGTTGTAGGTTCGCTTCACCTTTTGTTCCGTCAGACTCCCGGCGTGCTTTTAATTACTGCTGGCCGAATGCGTTAATGTAATCAAAGCTCGATACATCATACTCGCGCTATCTCCCCGCCTCGGCTTGATTAATAATTCTAATGAGCAGCGGTGCCTAAACGAGTTAATAAAACGTTCGTTTTTTACACCGCGGTGCCACTGGGAGCCGTAAACGGGCGCATCAATCACCGCTTTGTGCCTGCCGCCGAATTGCCTAATGATTGAGACTGCAGCCCGCGACACCGACACTTCAAACGGACGCACGCACCTATCCTATCCCCACGTGGTAATTGCTACAGCCTAATTATTTTTAATCTACCTCCTCTAAGAATCCAAAATATTACACGTCCCTGAGCAAAGTGTGTTTGTCCCATCCCAATGTAATTTATAAACTGCTCGAAATAAACCAGTAGCTTTAGCCTGCGGCAAATTACTGAAGGAAGGAATTTAATCATATCTAGACGCCACTCAAAAACCTCTCCTTAGACGGTGGTTTAACTTTAAATTGATCTTCAAATTCAAATTTAATTGGTATTAAGCTGTAATCATACTTTTGTGTATCGAAAACACTTAATTACAGAGAGTAAAAAAAAACAATTCAATCTCCGTAATAAAATTGTCACCAAATGGAATCGGTTCAGATCTTATTCCAAATAAGGATCAGGAAGGTACGTGACAAATGGCAAAGATTAGTGTGAATCACAACAGTTTATTCTGTAAAACTAGTGGGAACGGGCTTCGTCAAACACTATCAATCACCCAGCACCCGCCGCGGGCAGAATTGCTTTAATTTGATAAAACGCAATTAGCTACCAAAAAGAAATCTAATCTGTAGACGGCTTACAGTTTTTTGGTCGGTGTAATTTTTGGGACGCGTTCCACTTGTAGCTTATGATTTGAACGCATGATATACCTATGTTCCGCCGATTGGAGCTATTGGGAACTATGGTGGTTTAGTAAGGGTTTGTTCGATCGATTAATCATTGGTTATTGTCCTACGAGTACTGTCACAGGTTACATAAACGGACTTACAGAAAATGGTACCTATACATATAGGTAGTAAAAAGAAACCGTAGTTGGACGAACACCTAACTATACCCAAACGATATCTACTTTAATTAAAGGTATAAAAGAAGTATCTATCTCCAGTCCAGCAAGTATTTGAGTTTGCGAGCTTTATTTTTCGTGTATACCTAGGAACATACTGTGCAAGGTAGCGGTTATATTGGCAGCCCGAACCAAGTGGAACGCGGCAGGGCTTAATGTGTAATTCTCCGTGCTACCAACAGGTGGCAGCAGTGCAGCCGCGGCGTTTCAAATCTGACAGACGCCATTGCCTTTACGTCAAAAAGCCGCGAATAAAATTAATGATGTTCGCGCCTTAATGACGTCCTCACGACGCCGCTCCATTGTATCCGTAATACAACAATTATTAAGATCATTTATTAAGTTTATTGATCTTTTAACTTAATCTTTTATTTCGTAATTTAGTTCCATGTGAGCTGCGAAGTCTGAAAAAAATATCTCATATGCGGAGGCACTTTTTGGATTATTTTTGTCATTATACGCCGTGATGTGAGCGGGTCTTTGAATGTGGAAGCAATTACTGCCCCGCATGTGGTTTGATTATGTACGACGGTTCATTCCATCTAGCGGTGAGGCCATAAACGCCGGTAAAAACATTACTAAAAACCTTTGCCATTGGTAGTTTTTAAGCTTCCGTTGCTAAATTGAAGTTGATATTAAGAGCTATTGTTACAATTTAGGTGGATAGATAGATAGGTTGTTTTTTACGTATCTTATGAACATTAAGAGACCGAAACACTGAAGTCTGCGGTTGGCGCTAATGTCTCGGTAGAAGGCGAGGCAGTTAGCGTACGGGTTGTACATGTTCACAACCCGTACCTACTGTATAGGTTGTGTGGGTACTGTTGTTGCTTGATAAGTGAGGAGTACTTATAGTCAGTGCGCTGGTTGCTGGCAGGGCTGTTAATTACGAGTTGGTTGACAGTTAGCAACTTTTGATGCCGAAACTTACGCGTCTCGTCTTAAGTACCTACTTCTAAGAGCAGTAGCAATTGCACAGTAACTAGTAACTAAGTGTTGGGGTAAAATATGGGTACCTATTACTAATTTTCAATACATCAAATTATTACCTATGCAATTAATTACTATGATTACCATTGGAAGAAGTCCATAAGACGAAATTTTAGATTCTTTACAATATTGTATACAGGATGATAGGAAAATCGATGAAAAGCTTCTAGAGATGAATTAAGTATTTTGTAATTTTTTAAGACAGATTTCTTTGCTCTACACAGCGGCGAGGAGGCTAGAACGCACGATGCTTTAAAATTCTGCCAAGTTTAGGGTTAAGGAAGTTTTTTTAAATATTTTTTTTATGTCCACATCCACAATACTAAAGTTTAAAATGAACTTTATTTTGTAACGTGTAAGTTACTATCAAAACATAGTAAAAGTTTCTGTTTCATTAGATTTTTTTACAGACGTTTTTAAGATCATGAATATCATCAACCAAAATAAAAAAAAAATTAAATATCGGTTTTGACATCATAAAAAATAATAAAGTGTATTTTTTTATTCAAATCTTTTAGAAAACGTGCCTTATTATCATTCTTTTATTTGAGGTATTATTTACGCAGATATCTCACCAGGATGCTTAGCCAAGAAGCCAATCGCTAACGCTTACTAGCGTATCTTAGTTTTCCCTCACTGTCACTCTTTCATATTAGTGCGACAAAGACAGTTAGCTGCCTTTCGTTTACGATTGACGATTAAGTGCTAGCGATTGGCAACTTGTCTAAGCACACAGGTATTGAAATTAGGACTTCAAAACTAATTTGAGGGAGGACATTGAGACCCTGGAGGGCGACCATGATCTCTTAAATGCGTTTGAGTTTAGGTTCGGCTTGTCAGATTTCTACAGTAATTCTATGGAACCGAAACATTCTATAGGTGCATTCAGACCAAAAGAGCATGCCCTACTCTACGAAATTCGATCGTTACACGAAACGTGATTCGTTGATTTCGTAGAGTGGGGGATAGAACAGCGAATGCTCTTTTGGTCTGCATGCACCTTATGGAACTGACACATCGCACATGAGACTGACGAAACGTATAAAGGTACATTCAGACCAAACGAGCATTCGCTAATAATATTCTATCCCCCACTCTACGAAATCAACGAATCACGTTTTGTGTAACGATCGAATTTCGTAGAGTAGGAGGTTAGAATAGCGAATGCTCGTTTGGTCTGAATGCACCTTTAGTAGATTGCGGTAGCCCACTGAGGTAGAATATGTAAACCAACATTTTATTTGAAATTCTATAAGTAGTCTTGTAAAAATGAGTCCCATTCATATACAAGATGGCCAAAAAATAAGTGTATTCCCGTTGCCTGTGAAGTTTTGGGATCCAGAATCCACAGCAGATTTTTTAAAGTTATAGAGGGTCATGACATGATTTTCATTTAGAGAATGAATCGAGAAAAAAATGTAATTAGGTTCTATTTTTTACGATTCAATATTTTACATAAAAAAATGTCGTGATAAATCAGATAGATTCTATTTCATTCTCGAAGCTTTAGTTTGTATTGTCATGATTACAGGTTAATTTAGACAAATCCGCGCGTCTTCGTGAGTGAAGATCTCGATCAATATAAGTGGCAACCTTTTCCTTGTTCCTATTCCTACATAACAAAATAATATCATGAAATTCACCAAGTTATGAACACCTCCGTATCCCTCAATGGTGATTGTAATCTCGGCTGCTTACAGCACATTACAAAGTAACGGCCATCGGTCAGCCTCACGAGCGAATCACGAAACGAGCTCTCGTTGCAAACGTATTAAGACACGGAAAACACGTCCAGCAAAATTATATCTAACAACGGAAAATTAATACTGCAAAATAATTTTCACAACAAGGAATCGATTTCACAATAATTGTGAAGTAACTCAGGATCATAGACATATTCATCGGTAATTCCTCGCGGGGCACGACTGGAAACCGGCGCAATTAGATGCAATCGTGTCGGAATTATTGTAATAACCGAAAAGGATCGATGGTCTAACGATCGCTGATGGTCGATCGGCTCAGGCGATTGGTCGGGGGCGCGCCAATGCGCAGGCGGCCGGTAACGTAATTATACAATGCCGCTTGCCATTCGCCTCTATTTTCAGATTAATCTCGGGCTGAAGCCGGAGCCTTCGGGCACAGGCACAGTTCTTAAGTATCCGTTTCGTTTGTAAAGCTTGCTCATCCTTATTGTGATGTCTAGTAAGCAGCTTTCTAATCTCTAAATACACTTTTTCTTATTAACTAAAACAGATATGGATGAATAAACCTGAAGTCAATATTTTAATTATCGTGTTTATTTGACTCATAGACCCGCCTTATTTTGATGAAGGAAATGGTACTTAGTGTATATTAACTAAACTAGTACACTTTTCATGGCATGATTTATAGATGGCTAAAATACCATTTGTCGACCCCTTAAAACCTAGAAACTTCTTGTTTGAAGAACTAAGATAATACCTTTACCTATATGCCATGCCGCAGTACGGTCGGTAGTCCCTTCAAAAATTTCGGTAGCACACTCGGTAGGTACCTTAGCCAGAGCGTTTGCAGGAGTAAATTGCTCTTCAACAGTACAATGCGTGATGATGATCTTGAACAGTACAAATTTAAGGGTGTGTAGTTAAAAGCGACAGTGAGCTTCATCTCAACAAGTTGCTCATGTGCACAATAATCCATTCTACAATCCATAGGATGGAAAACCATAACAATGCAAAGACTTATCTGAGTCTAAACTAAACTAAGTCCACATATCACTTGTGAGTGTGGCGTACAAATTTTATTTTTATCGAAATGGGTATGAAATCTTCTACTTTTCCATATTTGAGTACAGTATAACCTGCTAATAGATAAGTCCTCAAATTTAATGAACTTTTCATGCTTCCCACTCATACTAGCGTATACGCACCAGCGAGCAAGAGGTAGAGAAATATGTTCGCATTAAACTCACGGCGGCAGCTCATATTTTGTAAGTTACAAAATATGAGGCTGCGAAGCTGGAGGTTGCGTTTTCAAATCGTGGTGAGGGCACCTCTTTGTGTACTTAATTATCACAAAAGTACTTATATACTACTCAAAAGAAATTAAGGGCCATCTCAACATTGCTACTTAATTTAAGTTTATGAAACATGTCTAAACAAAATAATTTTAATTTTTTATTCTTAGTTGTTACATCAAAAAAAATCAACTGTAAAAAAAATAATGTTTTTTTATTATAATTAAAGTAATACATAGAATAAGCATATTTTAAGTTACAGTCAAAAAACTCAGTGGTCTGTATTTTCTAAGGTCCGACCGAGACCCATATCTTAGTCTCGGCCGAGACCGAGACCGAGAATAAATTTGATTCTCGGCCGAGACCGAGACCGAGACCGAGACTTGGTAGAAAGGATAAAAAACGTATAAGTTACATAAAAATCCCGAGAAAATACCTATAGTAAGTCCAACGTCCAACTAGATACAGCAATTTTTTTTGATTATTTTTTTTTGAATTTTTTTTTTATGTAGGTACTCGTAAACCGGTATTCGAATTTTAGGCATTTTTATCAATAGTATGATAGGGGTCGCTTACTCTAAATTATTCCTTCCGTTAATTTTAAGGTGAAATTGAAGTCAATTCATGTCAATATGACACCAATAAAATCGCAGTAAGTTCGCGAGATGGCGCCAAGCTCCCCAATTACAGCTGATTACGAATCTCTGCCACGGCCGAGAGTCCCGGCCATTTTTGGCCGAGAGCCGAGAGGGATATCTCGGCCCGAATTTTGGCCGAGAATGCCGAGACCGAGACCGAGACCTAGATCTCGGTCGGACCTTAGTATTTTCTTTTAATGAGTAGGTACTAGGTATGTATATAATAGTTCTTCCTCAATAATGGTTTTTATGGTCATTACTTAAGTGTTTATTTATAGGTATCGCTCTCTTATATTTAGGTATATATCGTCACTTAATTAGTTGGTTCCGGGTTCAAATCCTTACAAAAGCACTCTTTTATGTGATTATAACATATATTTATTCCACGGTCAAAGTTGTCACGATGTTATTTACTATTTTATTTACAAAACAATTCCACCTCCATTCGTTCGGGGGACTAAGTCGAGTTGTGTATTCGTGTCTCATGATATTTCTTTTATCCATTTATAATATATGATATGAAACAACAAATACAGCAATTAGACCATTCGGCCTTCGAGCACATGTTAGCTAAAAGCTGACACAAAGTTGCCTAGTAATTGGCACAATTATCCGCAGAACGCATGCAGGTATCGTGGTCACGTAGACGACTCCGTCCATTACTGCTACGTGCCTTCAAACTTCAGCCGAAGTTCCAACGCCGACGTCGCGTTCGTCAGGGTCTGGCGTCTCTATTGGGTAACCAGCGGCTCTACCTTGAACTACAAAAACCGCAAATTTTGGGGATTTTTCTCTGTCACTCTAATGACGCCTTTTTGGGAGTGATAGAGACAAAACTTCGAAATTTACTTAGCTGTTCGCGGTAGCAGGCCTGAATACGTGCCATTTGGGAACATTTTATTTGAAGTCGTCCACCCATTTCCATGACATACATATTTGTATGATTCTAACAAGCTTCTTGTGCTACTAGGAGAATATAAATGTCCTGTGACTTACAAACAATGTTCGAACCTTTTATTTCATAACGGTCCTCCAAATTTATAAAATAATGGTAACAGTATGAATTCTCCTGTTAGAATCCAAAGAGCGCGACGCGTCACAGTAAAAAACACCAATAACATAAAAAATGTTTTAAAGTAAAATACATATAATTCAGAACAAGTAGTTGTTACAATTACAATGCTTCAGCTCATGCTCGGCAGGTTTGTCTGAGTCGGACGTTCGCGTGGTAGGCAGAATAATCCAAAGCCTAGCGCATTATCTAGACCTCATGTTCGTTGCGAATTCAATGGGCAGTTTTGTATGATGAAGGCATTGTTACATCCATTAAGTTTAGCCTTCAGTCTTATTAAGCATATATATGTAAATGTTAAAGGGGCCAATAATTAGCAAAGGGCCTGGTGGTCCATAATGGCTGCATACGGAGAACTATCAGTAATTCCAGCAATAATGGAGACTCGAATTGCCGCAGTTTTAGATAGAAGTGAATACGCCGTTAAGGGATATTATATGTTGCCTATTAAACAGGTCCTGTTATGGGAAAAGAGTTAAAACTTTTCTTCAAACCTGTTCGAAATAACAAATTAATTTAAGTAGCTACAAAAGTAGAATAAATGCTCAACATAAGTTGACCAATTCAGCCGCAATGCCATTTCGTCTCTTTTCGCAAAACCTATTATAATAATTGCCTGCGGTTTCCACCCCTAAATGCTTAACGATACGTGCGTTTTGTCACTGAGCGTTGCGAACTAACAAGGCCTATAATAATGTGTAATTTATTTTATAATACTTGTCATTTAATTTTGAACTTCCTTGAATTAATGTGGTTTCCGTGGCCTGAGGCATCAAGCGCATGGCTATAGGAAGCGACTGGCGGCGCGACGCGAGCGCCGAACCTGCGATGCATGGTTCCCACCACTATCTGTAGCAGGCA
>JALPQI010024164.1:0-21800 GCA_025490895.1 Thaumatotibia leucotreta | reverse complement strand
TATACGCACGGTGTTAAGAAATGAGCTATGTCCAGCCCCTCTTGGCACAATTGAACAATCGTTTTTGGGGGAATTTTTGAGCTGGCGTTAGACGTCCATGTTATACAGGGTGTAATACGGGCGAAGCTCTTAACGGGTGTTAGTTTACGACATAATAAGTACATTCAAATAACTTTTACTTAAAATTAGAGCAACAAAATTATCCATACAAAATAATTCGGCGCGCAATGTAGAGCAACATACGCGAGTTAAAGACTCAATGACAGCTAATTTCAAAAGCAGATGACATAACTGACATATCAACAATAACAAATGTTCGTACCTACATTGCTGCTCCGATAATCTTAAAAAAATTCTGTGGGGTCATAATTGAGAGTAACTTTAAAAAAACCTTGTAATCCATGATTACACTAATGAACATACCTGGGATAACTGGGGGCAAGTTATAGGGATTTGATATCGATTAAAAAGATGTCGATATAATTATAATAAAAAATGTGCTTATTGAACATTCTCGATTACAGTACAGAGGTTCAATGTCATAATTATCTGATATCGGGCCTCTTCAGATAGTAAAAACTAGTATGCAGATGTCATTTTAATCAAAATGACAATTTAAATATTGATATTTTAATAATATTAATTGGATTTTTGAAAACTAATTTAAAATAAATGCGTAACTACCCGTTTCAAGTTATTTTTTATTTTAATTGAAGAGTAATATATTTTAATTGTACCTAATATTTATTTATGCCGAATAACATTTTGATGTTGTCATTTACAGTAACATCGATATACACGATGATTCTTAATCCGTGATCAGGAACCATTTTTTCTAACTCAGTAATTGATGGGGATTACGTTAAAGTAGTAATTACGTGAAAACAAATTGATGTATTTTTTAATCATGTTTTAATTTTGAATTAAATTTTATCCTAAAATCCTTGTCACTGTACTACCCTATCGGCTTTAATGAGGTTGTATTGTAATCTATTTACAAAGTTATTAGCAATTGTCAATTTATGAGTAAACCTTGCCCGTGACATTGTCAATTACTCTTGTCATACGCATAATAAACAAAGTCATAGTCACGGATATTGAATGAGAAAATTATAATTATTCACCAAAAATCATGCCTCCACCACATCCGTACTCAAACATACAGCGTTACGATACTGTACGTTTGTCAATACAAACGAATAGCACAAGGCGAACCCAACAGTTATTTCACGGACTTCATCCGAACATTCCGATCTCCGGACACAATTTAATAAATCGCATGCACCAAAAATCTTCGCGACTTCGGACAATTTACAGTGCCACAACATGCTCGAGCACCCGGACGACCTCGTCATCATCCTGACGATCTGGATCAACAAATCTTAAGATTCTTTACTGAAGAAGATTTCGAGTGAATCAATCCAATCACAGGAACAATCAAGCGGATCTGTGTCAAGAACAACGATGGACATTTTGAACACTTGTTAAATAATGTTTATAACAATGTTTTTTGCTTTAGTTGGTCAGGTATGCAGTTTTATTGTTATTATTAAATTGTACTGTTTGAAAACAAATTGCTTTAATTTCTCAAGATTTAACAAGTTTAGGTAATGCACGTTAACATAATTTCCTATCAATTATGTTCGTTGTTATCAGTGTTGCACTGATAAGATAATGAGTAGATAGAAGTCTTTATTGACATAAGATCCGTCAAATTCCCGTTTCCCGCCATACTGATGGCACTTGACGTATCGTAGTTAAACTTTATATTGTAGGATGACCATGTATTAAATGGTAATTTGTTTTAATTAGGTTTTCCTTTTAATTAATTAAACAGTGAAGAAATAACTTGAGACCTCGCCGAATAAGTTTAATTTTGGCTAAATTTTAATGTTTTTCTACTCCTGATCACGGATTAAGAATCATCGTGTATTTTTGGTCGATAAAATATTTTGCTACGTCACTTTCGTATAAATGCCCCGAGTTATCCCAGGTATGCTAATGAATCCCATGCATGGTTTAATTGATCGCCCGTATTAGACTTACACACTGTATATATAGTATATGGTCGCAGGCTTAATGCAAATTTTAGACTTCTTTTTCTCATGGATGCCATTTCCAGAACAGCACCAAATTAAAATGGAACCTATCATCACCATCACCTTTCAAATAAAATTGTCATTATCAATATTAGTTTAGCCAGTCAGAAGTTCTGATGTAACAAACATAAAAAAACACATATGGTGGAATTGAGAACCTCCTTTCTGAATTACTTAATTTTATGCAACTGCCGAATCCGACTCGGTTGGGCAGCGTTCACGCGACACATCTTTTCGTCCAATATTCCGCAGTGTTTGAAGACGAAAGTCTTTGATCAGTGTGTGTTCTGTGTTGCCAGTGATGACATACGGGACTGAAACGTGGTCGCTTACAATGGGCCTCATAAGAAGGCTCAAAGTCACCCAAAGGACAATGGAGAGGGCTATGCTGGGAGTCTCTCTGCGAGATCAGGTTAGAAATGTCACCATCCACAGCAGAACCAAAGTAACCGATATAGCTCTTCGAATCGCTAACCGAAGTGGCAGTGGGCGGCGGGGCACATTGCGTGCAGAACCAATGTCCGTTGCGGCGGAAAGGTTCTCGAGTGGCGGCCACGTACCGGAAGGCGCAGCGTGGGTAGGCCCCCCACAAGGTGAACTGATGACCTGGTGAAGGTCGCAGGAGTCCGCTGGATGCGGGTGGCACAGGACCGGTCATTGTGGCAATCTTTGGGGGAGGCCTATGTTCAGCAGTGGACGTATTTCGGCTGATATGATGATGATGATGATGCAACTCATGCCTGTAAGTCAATGCCATTATTATTCTAAAATATTCGTTTATAATATGTACTTTTGGCATTTTTGCTTTTACAAATGAAACAAAAGACAGACTGTCACAATGTTAAGGCATGCTATTCAAAAACAATAGAAAGTCATCGGCGGACGTTCATCAAAAACCAAGTTAAATTCGGATGAAACTAGTTTCGATGATATTTTAAAGATGTATGACATCACAGCAATAAGTAGACCCACTTACGTAGTTGTTTCAAAACCATTAAAGCAAAAGGAAATATTACATGTCCGAATCCCGGCGAGTTATCGATTACAAATATTTTGTTCCTTGGTCATGAGTACTGTAGGTATCTACTTATATATTTAGGTATCTATCTATGATACAGGGTGTTCGGCACATGGTTGGACAAACGAAAACAGCAAAAAGGTGGGGTCATATGCTATTTAATTTGCCATTAAAAAGGGCCTAAAGGCCCATTTAGACGATACAAGATTCTTGAACAAAAATCGGCAATAATTGTACGCAAGTTTTGTCATTCAATAATTGAATTCAAGAATTGAATCAAAGTGTTTACACATGAGCAATAATTAAAATCTTGAATGAAATTATTGTATACAATTCTTGACAATCAATGTTCTTGGCCGTATCTTGTTTACACCACGGACATTTATCGTAAGGCAATAGTTGCTTGCAAGTATTGACACGTCTAAACTTAGAGTTGAATCAACTATGGCGTATTGAAGCAAGAATTGAACCGATTTGCATTGGCAGATTTTCGTTCAATATTGAAAGTTCGCACGATGAACAAAAATGATATCTTACTAAAATTCGGAGATAATTGAATTAATAGAAATTTGTAGAGGTTATGAATGTCTCTGGGACACAGAAAATAAAAACTATAAGTGAATTTATTGAGCAAGTATGAAAACTGAGCTTTGTTCACACGAAATATGTTTTTGAACTCTGCAACATCCTCAGCTCTAAGTTCCATGCATAGGGTGTTTGAAGACTTTGAAGCCCCCAGCAATCCCAGCATGTTTCTTCCTGTGGATCCATTTTCTTGACTACAATTTTTTGCGGCGTTTTTCGACTAGTTTTTCCCGTAGCACAGTTGCTATTACAGCAGCGACAAGGAGCACACCTTCGCGTACGGAATCCATTGTGAAAAACAAGATTGATTCACATTTCTTGAATTCAATTAACTACTTTGATGGCTTTGTTTACATGTATACCAGTTTTGAATTCAAGTTGCTGCTTGAATACGATAATGGCACGTTATGTTTTATACAGTGCATTTTTTTTGTTGCTGCAACATTCTTGTATTGAATGTTCAAGAAACTTGTATCATGTAAATGGGCCTTTAGTCTCATGGTTCTCTTGAAAGCTCTTCATGAAAATGCCGAAATTTATCATTTAAACTGGAATATCTTACGAAAATGCCGATAAAGTGTCATTTTTTACTATTATTCTAATTGTGAGTGTTGTAGGGTTGCGTTAAAATTGATATTTGGTGTAGATTATTTAGAAAAAAATGGGATACGAACCTTTAAAGCTTATGAAATCGAAACAAAATAAATACTGAAAACTCAACTTTGAATCGTGATAAAAAAAAGAGTTATATAAATTCTAATTTCAAGAAAACATCTTTTGCTCATGCCTTTTCAAGCAATATGTCACAGGCATAAATCTTTATCTTAAAATTAGATTATTTTCATAGTTTTAATATCTATTTTTCCTCTCGATTGCAATGTTCTAAGGGGCACCTTTTCAATTTGTTAATTGAAACTGTATTGTTTCTTTTTCATATTTTAAACTAAAAATTGGAGATCGCTACTATCATACGAATTTCAGGAAAAGTAAAATTATTAGTCGTTTTGTATCACTTCGGGAGCGACCCCAAGTTTTTTTATAATAACTGAAAAAAAAACAAATATGGTTTACTTATCAAATACCTAACAACATTAGAGAGTGTCCCAATTGTCCCATTGAACATTGAAATCGGGAGGACAAAAAGCTCCTTTATTGGTTCGAATATCCTAAAAATTTGTAAAAAATAAGGATCAACCTAATATATACTCGTATCGTCGCTTGCTAGTCTTGGTACCTACATCACAAGCTTGATTGAGCTTACCGTGGAACTAGGCCCATTTGTGAGATGTCCCAAGATATTTATTATCATTTATATTATGTCGGTACGGGTATATTTATTATATACCGCCACGCCCACCTCACGCAGCACGCATTATTTTTAAATCACAGTTTGTAAATACGTCGTAGGACTCGAGAGCTCCAGATGTAAACACTACGAGTGAACAACATTGGCTCGCTTGCACGTTGCCATTTGCCGGTGATAACGTCTCGAGGTCAACTAGACAACATTTATTACCAACTAAATACCTACGGGATAAAAACTTTTAATAATCCCATATAAAAACTGTTACCGTAAAGTCGGGTTACATTAGCCGGGTTACGTTTTAAAACTTCGGCATTTTTAGCCGTAGCAGCCGCCTTAAACGTAGTTCGTTTTAATTCAATTATTAATTTAATGTGCCAACATGGATTTTTTTGGAATGTTACGCCCTAGGGCTTATGTAACTCGACTTTATCTCGACTTTATTTATCTTTGGAGAAATTACCATCACATCATCAGCCTATCTCAGTCCACTGACTTCACACTAATGCCCTGGCCACGACATCGGTCTAAGGCGATTGGCTAAGGCGACCAGCGGCGAGCGAATTAAACAAAATTAAGACCGCTAAGGAAGCATGCCACGACAATTCGCTGTGGGCTAAATCGCGCGCTAATTTACTTGCGCGACCGGCTAAGGCGACCAGCGGCGCGGCGGGCGGCGAGATTAAACGCACTGGCGGTTTGAGCCATGCCACGACTTCGAGCGGCGCGAACGGTCTTAGCGGCGGCACGTATCGGGCGGAATTTTAAAGATCAAAATATTTTGTTTTATTCGCTCCGCGATGTTGGACACAGAGGCGTTTATAAGTAAAATTTTAAATAGGCCTGCCTTGTGGATGGCACAGCATTCGCAACACAAGTTGCGGCATGTAATAAAACGGTTATGGGAAGAAATAAAAGAACATTTTCCGAATCACAGCGGTAAGTTTAATATTATTGTATATTAAATAGGATTGCTTACAAAATAATTTATAAATAATAATTTCGAGACACTGAAGGGCCACTTTTGATAATGATATTTTGCGTCCTTTGATTACGTCCCATTCGCTCACCGCTTAGGCGCTTAGACCGTTGTCGTGGCATGCTCACCGCTTAGACCGTTTTCGCCGCCCCGCTCGCCGCTGCCGCGGGCGCCTTAGACCAATGTCGTGGCCAGGGCATAAGACTCCTATCGTTTCTATTTTAAGATATCATACACCGTGTTTTTATTGATTTCCGTTAAATTGGACAGGTAACTTGGGACATTAATAGAAGTTGCCTGGTATATCGGCTTTTGTTAATTTCGTAAAAAAATATTTCTTTCCGTTTTCATTGTAATGGCAAGTGTGAGAGAACCTTAAGAATAAGATCTCAGGCGACTGACGGCTGCTGACGGCACTTGTCAAAATAAGTAACATTAGGATGTAATAAAGGTTACAATACACTTGTTCAGTCATTAAACTTATTTTTTTAATAACTCAATAACAGTAAGAGTTAAGACACTCGTTTCTTAGAGAAATTGATTATTTTTGACATAAATAAGCTTCCCTTAAATTTAACGGAAATCAATAAAAACACGGTGTGGAAGTAAGTACCTACTAAAGAAAAGGGAAAGCCGATGTATACAATTGTAAATTGTTTTATTTTATCTGCAAATCACAGAGAGGACAAAGGACAAACGCCCACAACACAGTCGTACTACACGTGCAGTTGCAAAGTGCATAGGTCACTGCAGCAACACTCTATCGGTAAAGTTCAAATTAACCTATATTGCGTACACTCTATCCTGACATTTTAGTTTAATTGGCCTGTTTGAAAACTTTATGCCATTAATACTAGTTTACCTAAGTAATAGAACTAATAGAGGTAAAAGTGCGGTTAGAAAGTGCAAAATGTTATGTTTAGAAATGATTTTAAATAAGTATAATGTTTTTTTTACCCGTAGACCACGAACCCTATAAAGTTTTCGAAACGTCGGGTTGTAATACTTGTAATGAAATTACTTAATATATGCGATATGATCCGTTATTTATTATAAATATCACGGTAACAGACGAAAATATTATGTAATATTTATTAATTCGTCCAAATTAATCATAACAGGCAGCTGCGCAGGGAAGTTTATCAGTGATTATTTTATTGATTTATGTTATGTAGGTTCCAGAATCCGGCTCTAATTTGTTACCACTTTGATTGATTGTTTAAGTACCTACTATTTAGGTAAAGATATCGTCAATCACGTGCCTATTATCTAATACCTTAGCAAATAAGTACTTATTTAATTACCCAAATACAGTAAATACTGATAAAATACATAAACATTCATGACACTCAAAAATATGATCTCTAAAATGTTGTAAGCACTAAGTAGATTTTCAAAAACTAATCTCAACCATTCAACGGTGTCGTATTATGCATGTTTTAGCTAAATACATCACCTTTTTTATAGGTATTTTTAATTAATATATTTATAAAAGTAACTTAATTTACTTACATGCAGAAAAATACTAGCGAAAAGTATTTAAAAGAGAGGTCATTTCTTTGTAGTCTAATTATGCCGCGAATTATTAGGTATTCTTTTTATTTTAAAACTTAGAAACTCTATATTGTTACAGGTTTAACCTACTTCAATAGTGCCGTAATAACTATCTCTTAATCTAATTACAAGTTCAACACATAAACATAGTTTTACATATTCGGCCATAGAACAATTAAAAATATCGATTTGTGCAGCAATTAGTTGAACCGAACAGAACCGAATGGACCGGTAGTTAGAGGCACCTTTCGAAGCAAATTGGTTTTGCCAATATTATTTTATTATAGTCAAAACGGCGTTCAGAATATTTCAGCAGAACCTTGAATCAAAGCCGATGCAGTTCGCCCACGGCGGCCAGAAAGGGCAGTGCGTAGAATGCTATTGTTTGGATGCATACGACAATCTAAAAATAATTTGTATATACAGTAGGACGCTCGCGTGTCGGCTTAGTTCGCCCGTCGCCACCGCACCGAGCGACCGTGTACGCCAACCACACTCAATCATGATGGTCAAACTAGCGTTCCCGCTTTTCCCAACCGACTACCCAGATGTCGACATGCTAAGATGCAAAGACTGGAACCATTTCGCTACTGAATGCGTGGTTCCTCGCCGACCTAAGAGGAATCTTCCCCCACTGCCAGAGGATAAAGAGTGCAGCAATACAGAACTGAAGAAGTGCAGTAAAACAGTGCATCGAAGGCGAAAATACAGGCGGCTACCATCGCTGCCAGAACATGACGAGTGTTGAAGTTTTGTATTTGTGCATTGATTTTGTCAGTGCGATGTACATGTTTGTTTAGCCACGCCGCTTCGGCAGACGGCATTGAAAATCACCGGTGTTTCAGTGTTCAAAAGCGGTTTTGAAATGTTCTATCTAACCGTAGTTTACGTTTAGTTGAACGTGCGCACAAATGGAACAATTAGATACGTATTTAATGTGTCACAAAGTGAAACGTTCGGCGTCTGACAGAGTATCCGAGTATACCTATCTAACCGGAATATACGTTTGCCGCGAGTAACTGTGTCATTGGCCCCATTAACAGAGTATCTTAGATGCAATAGCAGTGTAAACAAATGTCTTCAAACTAAGTATTTCTAATGAATATAATAGACGTCGTAATCAATGTGATTAAAATTACAATGTGATTGATACTAGTCACACCTTAGATTACTTATCTTTTAAGTTGATGGCAATTGTTATTGAAAATGAACTTTTGATTCCTGTTATCAATATGTTATCTATAATTCGATGCAGATTAAGAAGTAGATGTGAGATTGTGTTTTCAGGGAGTAACTATATACAGTAAATCGTATTATGTTGTCTTGCCAATTTGCCAAGTGCGCAGTTTCGGCTGTACATGGCCAAGGGTCAGTTGCCTTCAATAAGTACAAAACGCATTTCGGCCTTTAAAAAGGTTTATTATGTTTCAGTTTTCAGAAACGACGTTACCAGATTGTTGAGTCTATGTTAGCAATGGTTGTTAGACTTGTTAGTTACGATAGCATATCAATATGTTGTTATGATTGCATAGTTAGTTATATGTTAGTTATAAAAGCGTGCGTAACGGCAATTAGTGAAATGATTGTGAAATTGTAATAGGTTTTCTCTGATGCAATTTAGTTACTATTTAGTTTTGAAATAATTTATAGATTATTTCCAATTATGTTGTATTCGGTAGTTTTGAACTGTGATATGAAAATGTATATCAAGTGTCATTATCTTTTTGTAATCTTTGTTAATAAATTACTATAAAGCTAATTTTGTTTTCTTCACATTTCAACTGATAATAACCTATTAATAGAATATTTATCAACCCATCGAAGTCTTTATCATAAAATATAAATATTGGATGTGATATACCAAAGAAAAAACGACCAAGATCACCAACGTCCGAGGTGGGGATCGAACCCACGTGCTCAGCTTTCGCGGCTGATGCCTGCACCCCTCGGCCACTCGGTCTTAAGTTCGGACGTTGGTGATCTTGGTCGTTTTTGGTATATTATGACACAAGTACAATATTTATAATTGAATACAGTATTAAGTAGTGTGACTACTGGGAAAAAAATAAAAGCACAAATCAAAATATTTAGTTAATAAATTATAAATAATTTGATTTGTGTTTTCACAATACGTTCTTTATCATAAGTTGATGGTAACGATTTTGTACTAAAGGTAGGTACATAAATTTAGTCCAAACGAGCATTCGCTCATTCTAACCCCCACTCTACGAAATCAAAGAATTTCGACGAATCACGTTTTGTGTAACGAACGTTTGGTCTAAATGCACCTTAATACACGATCGAAAGCTTCTAGACCTACCTATACCATTTGGTAAAGTTCACTGAATCTGCTTTCACGTTCCAGTAATTTTCCCCACTTGCCAGATAGGGTGCGAGTTTATTTCGGTCCTTTCATAACTCGCATGTATACACATCATCAGCCTAACTCAGTCCACTGCTGGACATAGGCCTCTCTTACCTAAGCGTATGGACGCGTTAGGAGGTAGATAAATGCTGTAATCGCCACGAATGGGCAGGCGGGTTGTCGATCGTAGTATTGTTTCCATTATGATGATGACTGCCAATCATCAATGTTAAATAAAATGAGAGGTCACTGATACTTTGATCCCTTAATCGACTCTTATGACACCCACGGAAAGAGTTGGGGAGGTGACAAATGTATTCTTACAGCCCGGCATCACGCGGCTTTCGTAACTGAAATCATACATTTGCCAGAAACCCAAGACAAGTACAGTCAAAGCCAAAATAAGGTAGGTACATAAAAATGCTAAGAAATAAATGTCTTAGTTCACTTTAATTCTGATAAGAACGTCGTAAAATAATTATAAGAGGATTCTTTCGATACATTCATATTTCTGCACTTTGTCATATTAGAAACATTGAAACATTTCCAAAAAATGATGTTTGTTGTCCAGGAGCTTCCTTAGCTAGTAATTTTATTTTGTTTTTATTACAGTTCGTATTGCAAAACCTAGTGACCTATGTATTAGATCACCCATGAAATTGGCGTTTTTGGTCATAGACTTTACGTTGATCCCTTATTGTATTATCTAAAGAGTAACTTAGATTTTTTTTTGTTTTCAACAGTGCACTGGTTTTCACTCAGACACGGGTTTTTTCACACTAATAATTCGTCGGTTGACAATCAAAACTCACTAAGTAACACATACCTCGCCGTGTCGTTTAGGTGGAGGTCGTCATATTCTTAGTAAGTCCCTTTCGAGATAGGTCATGTTCGGTAGATGCCACTTTCTGAGGATGTCATGTTCTGAGAAGGCCGCTTTCGGAGAGCGACACGTTCTAATTACGTCACATTCTTATGTCGCCACTTTATGAGTTCGTCGCTTTCTGAGTTTGTCACATTCGGAGTACGTCACTTTCGCATTTTACGGCGCTCCTGTGCGTTTCCGCAAATTGACTCCTAAGAAACTAATGATCCTGATCAGGAATAGGATCGATTGGCATCAAAAAAAGAATGCAAAAAAAATTTTTTTTTTGTTTCTCAATAATAATACCTATGTATAAGCCCGAAAGTTAAACAATCAACTTCACCCCCTTGTATGTATAATAAATAACTATGTATTATCACAGAATAAGTAATAGTACTAAAGTACAGAAGTGACACTTTCATACATTTATTTGACGTTTAGCTTGTCAAACACGCTAATGTCAAGACTGTATTGAAATTAGGGTTACTTTAACGCCCTAGGTATGTATTGGGCCTGGTTCACTGGGCCGGTTTTGATACAACGTAAAGCGCGGAGTGTCACCCCCCTGGTATTATGTAAATATTTGTTGTAATCCATAGGCTACCCTAGCGTCGGTTGTCGCTCGTGCACCGTTCGTTCGTTTGTATGTGAAGGTGCGTTTAAACCAAAAGAGCATTCGCTGTTCTAGCGCCCGTTCTACGAAATCAACCAATCACGTTTTGTGTACCGATCGAATTTCGTAGAGTGGGAGGTTAGAACAGCGAATGCTCTTTTAGTTTGAACGCACCTTAAGAATTATGTAGGTTTAAAAAGGCGGCTTCAGTTAGGTATACTATTATAAGTATATTCTGCGACTTTGTGTAGTACCGGTCACATCTTCTGTTTACACGATCCTGCATAGAGGCGCACTGCAAGGCGGCCTGCCATGAACGCCCTACTTAACTGGAAGTCAACTGTCATTTCTAAAAGTTGCTATTCCGTAAAATAATGTTCCATTTTTGCTCGTTTTCCTTACTCAACCTGCTATAAAATAAAAAAGAACCTTAAATAAATCACATACCTACCTATCAAGTTTTTGACAGTCCATTTTCCTGTTTTTTTCTGATACCAATCACCATACCAACCTACAAACTGTACTAGAAAGGTCACCAGCACCACAGTCGAAATCTTTTTTTCCATAGAATTAGATTGTTTTTTTTGCATTCTTTTTTTGATGCCAATCGATCCCATTCCTGATCAGGATCATTCGTTTCTTAGGAGTCAATTTGCGGAAACGCACAGGAGCGCCGTAAAATGCGAAAGTGACGTACTCCGAATGCGACAAACTCGGAAAGCGACGAACTCATAAAGTGGCGATATAAGAATCTGACGTAATTAGAACGTGTCGCTCTCCGAAAGCGGCCTTCTCAGAACATGACATCCTCAGAAAGTGGCGTCTACCGAACATGACCTATCTCGAAAGGGACTTACTAAGAATATGACGACCTCCGCCTAAACGCGCCGTGTGCCTTGCCTGCTATACGGTCACAATTCAAAAATTTTCATTTTCTGGATTATTGCAGATTCGTATTGCAAATAGTTTAATTTACGACCTTATTTCGAGACCCGAAGGAAAAAAGTTCCATAAGAGCCTTTTTTTCACAAGTGGCCTTATGGTATTGACCATAAACTGTGAGACGATTCCCTGCAGCACGGCCACTTGCCAGTCTGCCGCCCGCGTTCGCACGTAAACCGACGGCATTTTTGAGTTGTGGCTACGTCATGAGAAGAATTATACAGAATTAACCCCAGTGAAACTAATAAATAAACCACAGGTGGTTAATCCAATTCACGATCACGACCATCACTTATTAGAGAGGAACAGATTGCAGGATTTTGAGCCACCGCATGAGAAACATTACACCGAATTAATATTATTTGGATTTTTTTAAAAAGAAGTTCCCCTAAATTATAAATATTAGATGTCATATACGAAAGAAAACCCTCAGGTTCACCTACAGGCATCAGCCGCGAAAGCTGAGTACGTGGGTTCGATCCCCACCTCGGACATTAGGTGATCTTGGTCGTTTTTCTTTGATATTTATAATTTATATAGTATTAAATAGTGTGACTAATGGGGAAAAATAAAAAGTATAAATCAAAATATTTAGTCAGTAAATAATTTGATTTGTGTTTTCGCAATACGTTCAGGAGTTCCCCTGTTTTATTTGTTTAAAATTTTGTAGGTTTTAAATAATTCATATTATTTGGTAATGACAGGGTTGAATGTTGATGATTATAAGCTCGTTACAGATATTATCGCGTACAGTGATGGTGTAAATGTCAAATTTGATAAATAAACGTATTATTTTAACTATATTGGTGATTTTATTCATATTTGCATAGCACCTTTATCCAATAATTTAGGTTAGATTTAGGACACATCTCAAAATCTTGAAAAAATGATTCTGCAATGCGGCCATAACTCTAAATACCCGTCTTTCAGGCCTTGTAGTATCTTAAAAAACATACATACTTTTTATAAAATTGTGTGGTTATAAGGAAGGTTATATCATAAAGAATAAAAAACCCAAATTTAAAACTCATAGGCCTAAAAATTAAAGAGTAAGATCCTATTTAACACCCTGAGCTATACTCTCAAAACTTTAAGACGCGATTTCTCGAAAAAATGGTTTTATGAGTTGTGGCGATATAGCAGGCACACGGCGACCTACTTGAAATAAAGCTAGTATCTCAGTTCTGATTCAATACAGACATACGAGGTTGCTAAGAGTACCTAGTGACAGTTTTTATAGTGAGTTTTGCTTGTCAGCCGACGAATTGTTTATTTCTTAAGTAGGAAAAACACTCTTGCCATATGCTGCCGGTTTATATGTTTCGAATAGATATAAATGTATGGTCTGACGCTGTTTTATAGAAGTTTTAATAATACAGACAAAATTTGGTTTACTTTGATTTTGACATCATTGTATGAAAAATAGACTTTTCACAAAATTCTCCATACAAAACGCCAATTTCATAGGTAATTACCGTCATTCCGAATAAAAAGTAGTGTAATATATTCGCAAGACATTCAAATATTCAGTATTTGTTCACATACTTATAGACAAACAGAAGGCCAGAGATAACGTCATGTAAACAAGACGGATGACTGATAAGAGCGTCACGCAGTGATTCTCACTTTCTTCAAGTGACGGAGACAGATCGCATACACACGGTTGCTATAAATACATGGTCAATGCATACGATGCAATATTGTTTTGCTTTGTTCATCAATTTCATCATCGATCATTGTTGTCGTGTGACAATTTACAAAATATGTCTCTATGTGTTACCTATGTATGGGTCAAAATTCTTTTCGTTTTCTTGTTCCATACCACTCTGTCACGTTTTTAGTTGCTGTTTCGACTCAGTATATAAAAAAAAATCCGGTGTAGATACTTGTATTTCTTTTTCACGCTAGATTTTCATCCATAGGTAAGGTACATGAAAACATCAACTCATACAAAAATCACCACAACGTCAAGTTTTTTAGGGATACAAAATAAGACGACGAAATAATACATTTCCTAACTAGTGCGGGAAAACTTTTTTTCGGCGAGGGTGAGAGTTCGATACACGTGTAAAAACTTCTTTCGTCCTTCTTTCGTCTTCTTTCATCGCCCTTGTTTCACTCGGGCTCCAACTTTCACCCTCGTCGAAAAAAATTTGTTTTACACTTGCATCGAAATGTACTAACAAATTTCTCTATCTGGGTCTTAATCAAAACAAAAATCACGATCGCGTCAATTCTAAATAAATAAATATCTTGGGACATCATATAAATCGGCCTAGTCCCACGGTAAGCTCAGTTAAGGCTTGTGTTGTGGGAACCAAGTGACGATATATACACGGTGTTACGCGAGCATTGCGAAAGATTTTAACTATGCATTCTAGACATCAAAATAAACAAAAAAATATTATGAGACCTAATGTCAATTTCACCAAAAAAAAATTTTTTTCCTTTTTTTTAAGGCCGATTTGAATACTTTTTAATATTTCCAGTACTTTTTATCATAACAATAATTTGTTTAAATTATTTATTTCAATTGTTTTTTTTTAGGTAGAGGTTATTTCGTCAAGTCTATTCGTATTTTTTGATTGTCAGGCAAAAGGTGTGGTAATATTAGAACACATTGTGGTAGCATTGTAATCCAAAAGAAGTTAAATGACGAGTTACGTCGAAAAACTTATTTCGAAAAAAAGGTTGATTATCTCTGAAACCAAGCCGAATCCAGGAAATTTTATATAACATTTAAGACTCTAAATATGGTCAGGAATCCAGCATTAAAATATTTCGGAATGCTGACGTAACACCGTGTATAATAGATAGATGCATATAGATACTTAAATACATACACAGCCACGACCAAGGAACAAATATTTGTGATAAATAAATACACAAATAATGAAACTTCCAGCTTCAGAAGCTGGGTCACTACCAACTAGGCTACGGAGTTTGACAAAAATTGTGTTACGAAAGTTAGTAATACTTACAAACTATGTGGTATACTGTCCAACAACATTTGACAGTCGCAAACGGGGGCAAATTTAAATGATATAAGCTCGTATTGTTGATGGCTCATAAAAAAATTGGATTTGTTGTTCATTTTCAGTGGCAAAAGTTGTTTTACCTACACAAAATTTAACTTCGTAACACAAACACGATTTTGTACCGTTTGGCGTAGAAACTTTAGGTTCATGGGGCCCCAGCGCACACAAATTGTTTGCTGAGATCGCGAAACGTCTGGTTGACGTAACTAAAGACCGAAGAGCTGGCGACTTCCTCGCACATCGCATCAGTATTGCGATACAGCGAGGAAATGCCGCCAGCATCCTCGGTACAATGCCACAAGGGCCAATCTTAGATATATAGGTTAGGTTAAGTAGATTAGTTAGATTTAATCTATGTACCTACATAAATTGTAGTTTTGAAAATAAATATTTTGAAAAAAAAACATGATGGTAAATTTTGTTTTCATTATAGGCCTGTTGTAAATTTAGATTTCTCTCCACTAGCCCATTTGGAATGATCGCTCTGTATAAATATTTGGAACAATACGTCGCAGTTACAAAAAAATGTAGTGTACTACTTTTCGACTTTATTGAGTGGCTAATAAAGTCGAAAAGCGGTAGATTAGATTTTTTGTTGACTATATCTAACTAGTCTACCTACATGTAGTAGAGGTACGTACAGTCGACGTCAAAGATATCATTACGGTTTAGGTGCCAAAAATATATTTACACGATCTTAATGTCAAGGCAATAAGGTTGTGTAAATATATTTTTGGCACCTAAACCGTGATGATATCTTTGATGTCGACTGTACATGTTGATATATCTTGATATGAAAGCATTAGTCTATGACGTCATTGCTCTTTGTAAACAGACAATTATATTAATTATTCATCATTGCCGTGTGGTGACGGCAGTAAGAAATGTAAGAATACATTTGTCACCACCCCAACTCTGCGGGTGTCGTAAGAGTCGACTAAGGGATTGAAGTGTCACTGACCATTTTACAAGATTGATGATGGGCAGCAGCGTCATCATAGTGGACACATTACTGCGATCGCCAATCCGCTTGCCCAGCGTGGCGATTATGGGCATTTACCTCCTAATGCGTCTATACGTATACTCGTATAGTTAATAGGAGAGGCCTACGTCCAGCAGTGGACTAACATAGGCTGATGATGATGATGATGATGATTCATTCTTAAATATCATTACATTATGTCACATTCATATGACTTTTTTAATCCCATTTGTAACTATCGTTCTTTTAACACGTTACAGGGGCATTCCACGAGAATGTCGCTTACGTAACGCGATTCTTTTAGTACTTCTAAAAATGATAGGGACCCGAGTTTTAGTGTGGTAATAAGTCGGGACTTAACTTACACGTTCACACAGTTTTTTCTAACTTTGAGCATTTATTTAACGTAGCTGCCATAGATAGTATAAGCGTCACGTAGGTGACATTCTCGTGGAATGCTCCTACAAACAGAGAGGGCACCAATAAAATAAAATAGCTATGCTTAATAAATGACAAATATTTATTTTAGTCATACAAGTCATATTGAGATTATCATAATAAATGAAGTAAAAAGAAAAAAAAATAATTTCACAAGGTTTATACTACATTCTACGAGCACAAATCAAAACCATACATAATTTCAGAAGTGACAACAATGATGGTTTTCGATATTTTTTCTGCCACTAGACGGCGCTACGTAGCCGTGAGATCCAAACATCTTTTAGATTCATACTGAATAGTAGGCACTGGACATAAAATATTGAAATTACAAAACGGACGGCGAACTGAAAATTAGGGCCGCAAAGTCACCTACTAAAGAAAATTAAAGAAAATAGGGTGGTGGTTACTAGTGCGCAACATGTCAACAGAGAATATTTATTTGAATCAAGATATTTTGCTCATATATAAATCTACATAAAGTATTGTCATGTGTTTTGGGAGAGGAGTTTGTTAGTTCTGTTAAATAGTATTTATTTTATAGGGTTGTCACCCTATATCAAAGTTTCTCAAAATTGCAAATTTTCTTAGTCAACTCCATTGTATGCGTAAGCGTCAGGTGCTTTTTTGTCACATATTGGTACATTGGAAATATTAACACTCAGTCCTAATAAACGTCAGCCTGTCATAAAATTATGCAAATAATTTAGATATAACCTAATTATTGAACATATTGATCCCACCTCGGACATAGGTGATCTTGGTCGTTTTTCTTTGGTATATGACATCTAATAATTATAACCTAATTATTTCAAAGTTGGGATATGAAGCATTAAATTTTGATTTTGTCTTGTATCGATAGCAACTCAAGCTATAATGACGAGTATTAGTACAGCGTCGGGTACTAGTACTTCTACCTTACTAGAATTTTGTTAATTTCATGAGAATTTACTTGGAACTGATTTTTTAAATTCATTTTAGCAAACAATATTCCTAAAGTTCTAAGAATAAATAAACCAACGAACATAAAGCAAATTAAATTCGCGTATTTATTTTGACTGTTCGTTGGACCTTAAGCCACAGTGCTGCCTTCTCAATGCCCCATAGTGGCAGAAAATGTACCAAAAACCCTCACTCAAGACATCTGTATGGAAAAATCCGACGTCTACATCTTTAATGTTCTGCAAAATAATGATTGTTCAACGCGTAGTTTTAGTACCCAATCTTGTATTATTAGCCACGAGTGTTGCCATAGCACTAAACTCCGACTCATTGGCAGTAAACCCACACCCACGAATGCCGAATAAACGCCACTTCCAGGAACCAACTTACGTCACGACACCACTAAACCCAGTCTATCGCGAATTTCGAATATCGTAAATTTAAAGTATATCTCTGCCACTCCAATGAAGAAATCATAGGTGTGACAGGGATAGATGATCGAAATTTACGGTTTTTCATGTGCGTATTAGGCCCTGATTAGTCAGAATTACTAAGTACTTTAGTAACCTCGTATCTGTTTTAATTGCTTTGTAAACTGAACGTTATTGTGAAAGAGTTTAGGTTGGTATTGGCAGCTAGAAGAGGAAAATGCGAAGTTTTGAAGGTAAACTTATTTATCTGATTATCACTTATAAAACGATTTGGCACCCGGGATATGTTTTTGCTGGAATTTAGTGATTCGATTGCTGATACCCATAGAGATAAATTAGGTAATAATGGTAATATCCTAAAATAAATTGGGCTCGAATTTGTAGCTTTTTGGATTCATGAGGACTGACCTAATCTCAATTTACCAAATGAAATCTTACAAGTATGAAATCCAAGATTTGATACTTATACGTTATGTTACTTAACCAATACCCCTTAGGTGTAAATAAGTAAAAGAAGCGGAGAAAAATGGAAAATTATAATTTTATCAGTAAAATGTATGAAACAAATCAAATGATTTTATAGTTTACATCTGCACAGTATTAAATAGTGTGAATAAATATTGTGTTTATAATATACAGTATATTCACGCACGTTTTTTCGATTTTATTTTGAAATAACAAACAATATTATACATAATCAATAAATTAGATCCTGAAATAAATAAATTAATATCTTGGGACATCTTACACAAATCCACCTAGGCCCACGGTAAGCTCAATTAAGGCTTATGATGTGGGTACCAGGCGACTATATACAGGGTGTAATCGATAAGTGTTTACAGTCCATAATTCCGTAAATATGAGAGATATCAAAAAACTTTCAACTGATATCGAAAGTACGTTACTCAACTAGTAAAATTACATTAATAACTTTTTCTCAATATATGAAGTAATATTAAAAATGTCAGCCTCCGTAGCCTAGTTGGTAGTGACCCTGCCTACGAAGCTGGAGGTTCCGGGTTCGAATCCCGGCAAGGGCATTATTTGTGTATTTATTTATCACAAATATTTGTTCCTTGGTCATGGTTGTCTATGTATTTAAGTATCTATATGTATCTATCTATTATATTTCGTCGCTTGGTACCCACATCACAAGCCTTAATTGAGCTTACCGTGGGACTAGGTCGATTTATGTAAGATGTCCCAAGATATTAAAAAAAAAAAAATTACTTACTTAAAACGCTCCCATACATTTAGTATGACGACTTATAGCCTTAAAGAATGTCGGGTGTCGTAAGAGATAAAACTGTTAGAGATTCGTTATTTGTACGAATACATTGTAATAAAATAATAATACTACCGTTTATGAAATAATTAATCTAACATTTATTCTTAAATAAAAAAAAATATTCGTATTAAACTAGTCTTTGAATGAACGGTTACGTACTAAATGTATTGGAGGGTTTGAAGTTAATATTTGAGATATTTCTGATTTAATTTCAAAAAAGTTATTAATGCAATTTTACTCGCTGGGTAATGCACTTTCGATATCAGTTATTTTTTTTCTGATATCTCTCATATTTACGGAATTATGGCCTGTAAACACTTATGGCCCCTGCAATGCTTCACTACCAACTGGGCTACGGAGGCTGAAAATAAACTTAAGAAAATACAATACCTAGTACTAAATTACATAAATAAAACATTTGCCCCAGATCATTGTCAATCACTAGCATGCCCTGAAGGCTGGCAGCGTTGCCACGTTGAAAGATTATCAGTTTCAATTTAGATTATTAGTTTCATCTTACCCCCTTATTCATAAACGTCTGCTAACTTAACAAGCCCCTAATAATTGTTTGTCCCTTTCGGTCTTAACAAAGTGTCCATAAGAGCAAAAGGGACAAACAATTATTAGCGGCTTGTTAAGTTAGAAGACGCTTATGATTAAGGGGGTTAGTCTTTATTTTAAATAAGAATTCTTTATTTGTGTGTTTCTTTAATAATTCAGAATAAGTTTATACAAAAAAGACAAAGAATGATTAATAAAGTACCTATCTATTTCACAATGAAAAATATATCGTTACAGTAATTTCCCAGCGATTACGTGTCAGATAAAATCGATAAACGAGTTATAAAACAAGTTTAATATAAAATAATCAGCTATTAAAGTGGCGCCATTTTGCCACGATATCTTATCAATGCATGTCGCGCGTTATCATACGTGGTTTTCGACAAAATTTATTTTAACATGAATATAACATAATACTTATATTTGTTCCAGAACGAGGTTTACCTATTAAATAAAAAATGAGACAAGTTATATAGTACCTATGTGTAGATTGTGTAGGTTTGCATCTAATTTGATTAAAGGTAGGTAGGTATTGTATTTCACCCGTAAATTACATCACATTATTTTTACTTTAAAGTTTATCGCTAAAAGTAATTTCGAAGTTAAATTTCGCAAATCAAATATTTAATTCAAAATACGAGTATCTACATTGTAATTGTTAGTTTACATATTTATTTAAGCGATTGCACAAAAATAAAACCTAAGTTAAATATCTACAGATGATGAACTTAAAGCGAAAGAGAAAGATTGTGGGCGGGGTTACAGAAAGCAAAATTATAATATTCGACTAACTAACCTAACCTATAGTCAAGTGCAAAAGTAAGTATCGAAATAATCCGCTCATAAATATGTTAAGACGTTCTTATTACACAGAATTAGAGTGCACTGGGATATATTTTTGAACATTTTTGTGTACACCTTATTTTGTCTTTGACTGTACACAAATTACATCACACATCACATCATGAGCCTATTGCGGTTCACTGCTGGACGTAGCATAGGCCTTTCCCATTATTTATGTGCACTGAAAAAAATGCTAACCGGAAATTAAGGTTGATTGGGTCCTATCACGTTTTTTTTATTTTACCAAACTTTTTATGTTGGCATTCTACTAAATTAATTTGGTTGATTTCACCCGTTTTTTGTTGATTACTCCAGTCGTTTGGTATAATGTACAATGTTCTTGGTTGATATAACCAGAACTCTGGTATCGACTTCAACCTTTTTAGTTTTGTAAATTTGATAGCAAGTATTTGTTACATATATCAAAGTTTCCTCGTAATATAGCCAACCTAAGTAACTTTGGTAAATATTTTTTTCAGTGTGTATTATACTTGCCAATTTCTAAAAATGAATTTTTGAGGGTTAAAGATAATATATATATATATATTTATTAATATATATATTATTAATTTATACAGGGTGTTTGGGATAACGATTTGGGTTTTTCCAGAGGTGGTAAAGGAGACTAATTGGAAGAGTTTGAACCCTATTTACCTTAGTCCAATATGTGACAGTTTTTTTAAATAAAAAAAAATTGAACTCACACTTGCCTACTATCTTATCTTATCTTATTTGCGGGGCCCTTACGGATACACTTCGACCCATTGGGATCTTTTGTGTAATTGCCCCCTGTTTCGCCTACCCCAGGGATTGTTCTATCAAGTCAATATGTTTGAGGATGGACCCTAGCAGTAGCGTTTTGACCTCCTTCGGTTCTAGATAACTAGTTCCGAAGTCTTTCATCCTTTGTCTGGCGAGGGCATGACATTCGCACATCAAGTGTTTCATTGTCTC
>JALPQI010024163.1:0-14582 GCA_025490895.1 Thaumatotibia leucotreta | reverse complement strand
TACCTTTTGTATGTGTTAGTGTCAAGCAATTCAATTTAAATTTTGCTTCAATGGCTGTTACATAAAATAGAATTGCGATAGAGCAGATCTACTCCTAAGCATACAAAACCCATGTTTACAGCTTAGAATGCTTTCTTCATATTCTTTAGCACCTATTGTTTTTATTCCCAATGCATTTCCGATTAATAAATAGAAATCAATTTGTTATAATTCTTGATCAACTATTGTCTTTGCCTGTCTACATGTGTTCTGCCCATTTTAATTACAGTATTTGCTTGACTACATATTTCTGTCACGAGTTATACCTGATACCCTTTCTTTACTTTATATCATAATATGTATTTTGTTTGTATGTTAAACCTGAAATAGTTTTAAATTTAAGTTAAACATTTAAATTTTATCAATACTTTTCTAGTTCACTTACAAAAAGAACCTTACTTTTTCAAGCTAATACAATTTATGAGCCTTTAAAATATCCCACTTTGTTGAATACCATAACGATGCTTAGTTAGACAGATAATTTATATAAAGATAAAGCGAATTAATTCTATTTAATGTCAGATGGGGACAATCGTGAACGTTTCCTCTCCGAGCGGCCTCCAGGCGCGCAGCGAACACCACAGCTACGTGATATCCCTGATTCTTTAGGTGATTATACATTTATACTAATAAATATTTCCTTGTTTTGATGATATAGCTCACAGATTTATTGAATTAATTCAGATCCAGATTTCTTTTCCATACAAGTGTAAAACATTGGCACAGATCAATCATTTTCAGATAGTTTAGTTTAGCTTATGATGGTACCGCGTCTTATCGTTTGTCGTCGTTGATGTCACGTTATAACAAGTATCACATCACACATCATCACTATCATCAGCCTATGTTAGTCCACTGCTGGACGTAGTCCTCTCCTATTGACTATGCGTATAGACGCATTAGAAGGTAAATGCCCGTAATCGCCACGCTGGGCAAGCGGATTGGCGATCGCAGTATCGTGTCCATTATGATGACGCTGCTGCCCATCATCAATATTTTATCAAAGAATGGTCAGTGACACTTCAATCCCTTAGTCGACTCTTACGACACCCGCAGGATGAGTTGGGGTGGTGACAAATGTATTCTTACTGGCATGTCTTCTTATAACAAGATGCGTAGCACGATTAATGGATAAAACGGGACCATCACAACATGGCGGATTATGTTTGCTTGCTCTTTTCCAAGTTATGTATTCTTTTACAAACTTTCATTACCACTCAGAATCAATTTTTGTATATTTTTTATATTACTGCCCCAATATTACACTCTTCATGATAAATTTTCGGCTTCATGATGAAATTAGCACTCATCAACGTAACAATGTTCGTTTCGCAGTCTAGTTGATAAAAGTGCAACCTGGGGTTCTATTGGATAACAAATTACAACTTATAATACAAGCAGAATTCTCTTTCTAGTAAGAGAGATAACAAAAAGAATTTCGCTTGTTATATTACTTGTAATTTGTTATGCAATAGGCCCATAGGACCTTGTCGAATTGGGGTAGCTAGAATTACTTACTTACTTACTTACTGGCTTGGCTCAGTGACCCAAAGAGGATCTTGGCCTCCGAAACGAGAGCACGCCACTTGTCCCGATCCAGCGCGATTTCCCGCCATGAATCAGCGTGGAGTTGATGCAGGTCTGCCTCAACTACGTCGCACCAGCGGTACCTGGGACGGCCTACCGGTCGACGCCCGGTTGGCCTCCCGAAGTAAGAATTAACATGATAAAATTTCAGATAAGGTATTTGTCCCGCGCGGCGGCTACAGCGGCGGTCGCGGCCGCACCTCGTGGCGCAGCGCGCAGTTCCAGGCGCGCTTCCAGCAGCCCTACAACACTGCCTATCGCCGCCATAATGTGCACCGGGTAAGTCCATTATAGACTTCATCATAAACATCCCCTTATTGATAAACGTGTTTATTAATAAGGCACTGGTCTCACCGCGAGCTACTAAGCTATGAACTGTCGGCTATAAACACGAACAAAAGATACGCACTCCTGTGTAAATAAAAGAGACACGGCGAATCTCGCTCAGCTATCAGCGGATATTACCGCCACACAAACTATACAATTTCATCATAAAATCATCAACTCTGCTGAAGAGAGCCGTACGTTGTACGCATGTGAATGACCAACTCAGAAAAAAAATCCCCATTAAATCACAGAAATAACCCTCGTCAAGCAACCTGAGAATATATTTGTATACCTTGTGTTATTTATCAACGGCTTTAATTTTTTTATCTCCAAGGATATTCATTTCCTCTTCCGCCTGCTGCATTACTTTGACACGTACAAATAAATCAAAATTTTGTTATAATTACATGGTATTGAAAATACATGATTGCAGTGATGAATTATTAGGTATTTAAAGTGTGTCTTAACATAAAACAATTGTTACAGGGCAACTTCCTTCAACAGCGTCCTTCATTCCCTCCACCACAAGTGCGACCAACTCCTCCTCAGATCAGACCAGAACCTAGGCCTGAACAAATACGACCAGACATTCGGCCTGACCTAATCCGGCCACCCGTTCGACATGAACAAATACGCCCAGATATTCGGCCAGATAACATACCCGAATCTCGGCCCGAAATTCGACCTGAACCCATGCCACCCATGGGTCTAGAAATATCCCCAGAAAGACCTATGATCCAAGAACCATTTAGGCCCATGGAAAATCGACCTCCATTCCAAAACTTCCAAAGATTTCCATTCAGACCAAACATGGAGGAGCCCCGTCCTAATTTCGCTCCAATGAGACCTAACTTTGAACCTAGATTCTTCCAGCGACCTCCATTCAACCCGAGACCATTTGGCCCTCCTGTAAGAGAAGTTGTTCCTAACAGCAACCACATGCCTCAGATAACTATTAGACAACCACTGCCAGGCTTGCCCCTGCCTGCTAATGTGCCGAAACTAGATGAATTTGGGCCGAAACCCCCAGGAAGAGAGCCTGAAGTGAGGATGCTACCTGTCCAACTGCCGCCTACCTTGCCTGGTGCTTTGGCTGGAAAAAAAGTGCTCATCAATCCTCATTTTAAAGGCAATTTCCAGCCTCCTGCAGAAGGTACGATATCAAAAGTTATTCTCTGTCTCCATTTCAACTTTCTTATCTATCCATCAGCTAATCAACCATTAAATAAAGGCGCTATTATGGGACATGATTGCGAGTGGTTGCTCATGTGGTGTTTGTTCTAACCAGCCTCGTTGCGGGCAGGGCTGGCGCTGCCCACGTACATTCCGACGCGCATTCAAAAGTCGCCACCCCTGAGCCCCACGCTGGAAAACAAATTCGGTAACTAAAATGCATGGTACCTGATGTAGAGTTGGATGTGCTTTCTAGTGCCGCTTACTGAATCTGTGTTATGGCGTCAGATGTTACTTGGTAGTTTGTACACATGGTACATAGTAGAATGCACAATTTAGTTAGCTTGATTTCCAACTTTATTTTCAAGGTTTCATGTGAAAACATGTCACCATTTTTTTTGCACCTATTGCATGATGTGTTTTTTGTTACTCAGTATTTTACTAGTTCAAATGTAATGTGACAATCATTTAGTATAGCAACATTTTTGGAAAGTACCATAGAGGTAAAAAGCATAAAGGAACATGAGCTAGAAGCTGTATTAATTTATATAATATTCAAAATATTGGAGATACCTATTATGCAGAAATATTATTATTTTTATCTCTCAATGCATTTGCCCTGTAGCTACTGTTTACATTTCTTTCATGCCTAATTTCTGATAATGATCTATATGCGAAAACGTGTATCAACCTCGCGAAATTTTATAATTTAAACTATCTATACATATATTAACACGATAAGTCCTCTAAGGACCTGTACTTTAACAATGTCAAGAAATATTAATTAATCATCATGCGCGTTTTATTTTGGTATTTTTGGCTCGTTCGTGGTATATTTCCAAATTAAATCTCGAAAACCCGATTCTTCCAGATCTGGACATGCTTGGGCTCATTCGAATCAGTATCAGGAGCCGATTCGATCCTGATAATAAAAAATTGTGTCCCTAAAAAAACGTCCACTACGTCACGATTTTTGTATGAACTTACTATGGCCGTGGCGTAACGGAAACTAAAATTTTGTATGGAAATTTTGGGACACGATTTTTTATTACTGGGATCGAATCGGCTCCTGATTCTGATTCGAATGAGCCTAAGCATGTCCAGATCTGGAAGAATCGGGTTTTCGAGATTTAATTTGGAAAACTCTCTTACTGTTCGTGTCACCTTTAATTGATTTGTTAATAATACTTAATATGCTTGATTATTGGCATCGAGTCATTCTATCCAATACAAAGATAATTGAACTGACAGAGCGTTAATTCTCAGGGCCCATCAAGGACATAGACGACGCAGCCGAGCGGTTCATCGCTGAGCAGAGAAACGCGCTGGCGAGGGCCGCTAACAGGAAGTTCCCTAGGCGGTCCCCTCAAAGGTTGGTTTTGCATATTATTTTTCTCAAACATGCAATGAAATGTTGTCATTATGCTCGTCATAATAGGCTTTAAAGACGTTGCAGGCGGACGACCTTGAGATAATAGTAAAGGATTTTCATACGAATTTAACGGCCTAGGCCGGTAAGTAATTTTTTTTTAAAACATGGCGTCGGTTTTCATGAAAAGGCTAAACAGCATTCTGGTTTTTTGATTGTCGTATTTTTTATTTCATTGCATATGTTTGAGAAAAGCCCTATACATGCCTCGCCGTGAAATGGGCTTACCGGCTTTATATCACTGCTCATACCTACTCAGCCGGTAAGCCCGTCTTTCCCGGCGTCTGTAGTAATGTACTATTAAAGGTCTGAGTGTCTGCGTCAAAATTCTTTTCGTTGTCTTATTTTTTGTCCCTAAAAAACATGACGGAGGGATGATTTTTGTATGAGATGATGTTTTATTTTCAATTACTCGTGTATGGATTAAAATCTAACGTGAAAAAGAAATACAACTGCACCGGATTTTTTTATATACTGAGTCGAAAAAGCAACTAAAAGCGTCACAGAGTCGTATAAAACAAGACAACGAAAAGAATTTTGACCCCAATGCTAACATCGAATGTGTTCTTCCAGATACATAGAGAACACAACGATAGAGATAGAGAATGAGCTCGCTCCTGAAGCGAGCGCGTGGCGCGGCGACGACGACCTACTGCGGCGCCAGGAAGAGTTCATCAACGCCAACCGACAGGGGCTGCGTCGGCGGTAACTATTGGATTCTTTTTACCAGTCCTTACTGTTAACCTTGCATTTAGTCTTGTTTATTAGAAAAACGAGCCGTGTGGTGACGGCAATAAGAATACATTTGTCACCATCCCAACTCCTGCGGGTGTCGTAAGAGTCGACTAAGGGATTGAAGTGTCACTGACCATTTTTTTTTTTTGATAACGATTGATGATGGGCAGCAGCGTCATCATAGTGGACACATTACTGCGATCGCCAATCCGCTTGCCCAGCGTGGCGATTATGGGCTTTTAACTCCTAATGCGTCTATCTATATGCATAAGTTAATAGGAGAGGCCTACGTCCAGCAGTGTATAGTATCATAGGCTGATGATGATGATTAGAAAAACATATAACATGTGTTTGTCAATCGAAAGATGATAGATGCTTATGAATAAGTAGGTCATTCATGTGCTTAAAGCTAGACAGATCGAAGACCTGAATAATATACTTAAAACCAAATTATAGAACATACTGCGAAAGTACAATTTGATTGCATATACCCGAAAAATTTGACCGGTGATTGCTAAGACCGAGTGGCCGAGGGGTGCAGGCATCAGCCGCGAAAGCTGAGTACGTGGGTTCGATCCCCACCTCGGACATAGGTGTTCTTGGTCGTTTTTCTTTGGTATAATATGACATCTAATATTTATAACCAAATTATAGTTTATTGTGGAGAATTTCATTGTATGTCTTTGTATCGCTAAAAGTATTGAATTTTGTTTCGGAAAGTTTCACGCGTCAACTATCCAGAAACTAAAAATATGGTAGGATTTTTGAATTAGATGTCATATACCCCAAAAACCACACGGATAAGCTGGGGTGGCCGATTAGTTTAGGCATAGGTCGCGAAAGCCGAGGAACCCATGTGGGTTCAAATCCTATTTATTCTTTCTTTGGAATACATATGACATCTAATATTTACGGCCTGTTTCACAATCTCCAGTTAAAGCTATCTGTCAGATAAAAAATAACACTATCTCTTTCTTTCACCTGGAAGAATAAAGAGAGCGTGTTATTTTTATCTGACAGATAGCTTTAACTGGAGATTGTGAAACAGGCCCTTAACAGTTTCAGTGCGGATGACACGCCAGGCGTGTCATGAATGTTTTTAACGAATGGCGTTTGACACGATAGGCGTGTCATCATATTCTATGGCGTTAGGGACGCTTGGCGTATCATGAAAAAAATGTTCGCCGCCATAGACAAAAGTTTTTGAAAATGGAACACGCAACGAATCGCTTAAAGTAATAAGTGTACATTGATCGCAGCATGCGATCGCCGACGCCGCCTCGGCGCTCGCCGTCGCCGCGCCGCAGCCCGGAGCGGCGCCGCGCCGATCGTCCCGAACGCGCCGACCGCCCAGATCGCGCCGATCGCGCCGAACCGCGCCGCCCGCCGGACGAGGTATAATATTCGCATTGCAATTTTATTTATTTAATAACTTATTTCTTTTCTTTCTTAGTCGTATAGGTACTACGAATAAATAAAACATGGAAGCCGCACGTCATACTAAATTGCCTTTCAAAAACGATCCTAAATTTTAGTTTACAACTGTCACCCCAATGTATCACGGCAATGAATTTGAATATCAACGACACAACTACGTTTTAAGAGACGGCACTCTCGAACAAGCCTAAAACCGAATTATGAAAGTATTTTGTGCCAACGTACACAATACAATGTCAATACTACCAACTTAAAAAAGCAACACTAGAGCTCGACACTCACTACACTTACTGTTTATCGATATCGATAAAAGTGCAATAATTTTGCTGCACCTACCGTAATACTGAATTTATATTACCATAGAATAATGAAAGGGTAAAATAAAATAAGGCTATAACACAATATTTATTATTATTTATTTATTTAATATAACACAAAAATATTTTTATTGTATAGGTATTTTTATTTCATTTACTTAGTAGGTTATGGGCCCAATCGTAAATATTATACTATGGAGTGGCGATTTTGTTTTTAAGGAGTCTATAAGCAATGTAACCACTTAAATATACAATGGGTTGATTTTCAATTCCTGTTAAATCTATTTCGAATCCTTCTCAAAATCGTTTTCATGAATTAAAAGGTGATACTCTCTTCTGTATTCGTTCTCCGTCCGATCCTCTTCTTCGATAATATACATCTGAAATAAAGCGATTATCGATAAATTTTGTTGCACTCTATTTGTGCATTAGCTTGCCTTATTTAGACGTTTGCCATTTAAATTATTTCTTATTTCATTAGTAACTGTTATCGTTTGCAGTTAAAAATTATATTATTCAATTATGAAATGAAAAAATAATTTGCTACTAATATAAAATTATTTGATACTGACCTGCCTGGATCAAGAGGAAATGTTGGCAAAAATACGCCAGAAGTTCGTTTTAATCCACGCCGAACACCACACACTTCACATTTCCATATTGATTTGCCCCCATTTAGACCAAACATTTAAATATTTTGTATAAAACACAATAAAAACATGAACCCGGGATCCGCTTTCACAATAAACAATTATGACGGTACGTTTCTGACACTGACGTTTTACCTATTTATACCAGTAATTGGAGTTCGAGGCCAAAGATAGTATGAAAATATTGCCACAGTAATAAAATGTTCTTACATTAGTAACTCCTTATTTTCTAAGAACTGGCGTTGAGATATCTTATTTATTGGTAATTTTAATTCTTTAATTTATAGAAACAATATCATTTACTTATTTTCACGTAAATATAAGATATTTTAATAAAATTTAATTATCCGCAATTATTAGTAACAAAGTTGGTATTGCGCTTGTATCACCTCAGGTGTTAATAACATTTGGTACAACAATTTAACCACACATAAATTAAAACCCTATTTCTGCATACGTTTAGGAAATTCCAAAATATTACTTTGTAGCGTGCTTTATGTTCACATTTCGTATTCGTAAAATTTTCATTCGTACATAATGACACATATTCGCCAGATAAACAAAAACATTGTACATATAATATTAGTCACATAAAAGCCGAGAGGCCTTTATGACGCCCAAATAATTGGTAAAAGAAAATGCTTAAAATATACCTCTTAGAGTATATAGTATAACCAACTTTGTTCCAACAAAAATCTGACAAAGTCATTTTAAACCTTAAAATAAGCGTTAGTAAGTTCAGGACTCAACACTGATGGACTGGTTATAAAGGACTCTTGCTTGGCTTTTATGGGAGGCCACTCGATTTTTACCCAGGACTCAGGAGGATAAGTGATAAAGAAGACAAATAAAAAATAAAATACAAAAAATACTCTCATTTTACTTTTCCAAATTTCTTTCCCATAATTTTAACCCGTGGTAAGGCAGGGGCTCACTTAGTAATTTAACCATACTGTCTCAATAAATATGGCACGCTGCCGTTTGTGTTCACTGGTAATTTAACTTCTTTTTAACCCAGATAAGCCTGAAACCAAAAAATGTGACCCCCGGATTTTTTACGATAAAGTGATTAATTGTCAATAAAACACTACAATTATCCAAAAAAAAAAGAAAAAAAAATCGGTGTTATAACACCTGGTCGGCGTAAGTGGGTTAAAATAGGCTTTGAAACGTAGGCTCTTATCATTTTAAGTTCTTTACGATAAAATTTTGTCATATCAATGTTAGTTTAAAGAAAATAAAAGTTTTTAGGTATTTACGTGTTTTTAAGATAATTCTAGTTGTGACAGCCATATTAAACAAAAAGGTGTACAAACCAGGGATCGGATAACGGTTTTTGCTCCATACAAAAGAACGGTTCGAATTTCGTTCTTTTTCGTTCTTCGGTTTATAATTTTTTTGTTGATGGAGTAATTGAAAAATATGATCTTCTTTCTTCGAATTTCGTTCTTTTTCGTTCTTCGGTTTATAATTTTTTTGTTGATGGAGTAATTGAAAAATATGATCTTAATAATTACATAAAATGTTGAATACTACATAAAGAGCGTAAAACATTTTGAAATAATGAACTATATCGAGGTTTTTTTAAAAAACCGGTTCCGATCCCTGGTACAAACATTACAGTGGTATGTAATGTTTTAATTACGAATTATTTTAAATAAAAAACATTAATGACAAAAAGGTTGTCGAAACCTGAAAACTTTATTTGACAATGACATAAAGAGACTTTGACAGATTTGACAGTAACGCATCTGTCGTAGTTTCTTTGGCCTCGAACTCCAATTAGTGGTTTAGGTGGTAAATAAAAGTATAATACGTCTAAGTTTGAAGGCCAGTATGATTATGTGCTAATAAAATGCAGCAGTAGGCATTTTAATTCTATAAGATTATTTTTATATCTCAATGTTGGTACAAACAGCGACACTCCTAACTGACCATTAAAGACAGAGCAGAGAGAAAATGAAAGAGATAAATATATTTATATTATGTCAACTTCAAATTAAATAATACACGGGAATGTTGATTGACACAACTTGGTCGAATAATACAAATCGGGTTCCGAAATCATATGAGACTGGTATCACGACTTCTGCCGAACTCTGCTGACCAATGGAGCGGGCCTTGCTACGGTTAACCAATGATCGCTCGCGGTTTCTTCAGAAGGTGACATTACCATGGTTACGTAATAACAAAAACGTTTAACCAATGATTGATTTTCCGGAAGCTGACGTTACTATAGTTACGTTATATATAACATCCGCTTTAGTCCTGGAGACGTCAATCTAACTTCAGAGCCGGTAATTTGACTGCTAAGCTGCTATGTAGAAATTTTCGTTCATTTTCCTTTCAACGGCTGTCACTGTCAGATATTTTTCAAAGTTAGAATTTCAGCCAGAAACTATCAAGTCTCTATTAAACATTTGTATGGCTACTGACAGATTAAAGGTCGACTGTCCTATAAAGGTAGACTGTCCAACGTCTATCTACCCTATTTCCACAAAGGTTACATAAGTATTCAACTAACGTCAACTAAGAGATGTGGCGAATGATAATAAAGACAGCAATAGCATTTGTCTCTGTCAATGGAAAAAATAATTTAAAATTGCCCGATAACATGGCTATTTGTAAAAATATCTTGACTTGAAAAAATACCTCGCCTATTAATGTTAGATAAATCATGGCAAGCCGTGTGGTGACGGCAATAAGAATACAATTTGTCACCACCCCAACTCCTCCTGCGGGTGTCGTAAGAGTCGACTAAGGGATTGAAGTGTCACTGACCATTATTTGATCAAAGATTGATGATGGGCAGCAGCGTCATCACAGTGGACACATTACTGCGATCACCAATTCGCTTGCCCAGCGTGGCGATTATGGGCATTTACCTCCTAATGCGTCTATACGCGTAGTTAGTTAATAGGAGAGGCCTACGTCCAGCAGTGGACTATCATAGGCTGATGATGATGAAATCATGGCATCCGATTTGAAGAAAACATACTTTTTTTATATGGTTTTTATTTTTTGTTACATTAATGAATAAATTCTTGTTGACCTCGTAAAAACATTAATAAATTACTAAACGGTTTCAGACAAATTTATGAAGAACTGTCGTTATCCAGTTTCCACTAGGAACAACGACATCTAGCGTCTAATAATGGCCGATAGCTAATTCTTAATTTTCGTAGACGAAGGAATCTTTATTATTATGTCAACTAGTTTTCAAATACTGAAATTTTGACGCAACAAAGATGACATCATCGGGGACCATCGGAAATGTCGCGATCGTGCCTATGCCTACTAACGAAAAATACCGAACCCATAATATCACACGACCAAATTGCATCCTTTGCCAAGTGGCTCAACATTCCTATGTAACTGACATGTGATTCTCTTTCATGCAATATTTCCAATTTCTGAAGTGTATACCTAGCTGTGTTGCTGTTTGTACCAAATGCTTTCATAATTTACCATAGTATGAAGTGTCGAGGCTGCTCGTACCCATATCGGCATCCCGCTCCTACTCATGGATTCGCTCGCCGCTGGTCGCCTTAAACCAATGTCGTGGCCGCGGCGTTATTCTGCCTTGATATGAGTCAAAGCCTACAGTGACTGTATTCGGCAAGCTCACTCTAGCTGGCCATTGGTCCAATTTCCTGAAAGCTGATTGGTTGCAGGAGAGCGAGTACCGACGGCGCGTGCGCGAGCAGGAGAGCCTGCGCGAGCGCGTGCTGCGCGCCAAGGAGGTGCGCCGCAGGAAGAACGCCGTGCAACTTCATAAGCAACTCATGGACAAGTAATAATATTATAATATTTTAGCCTATACAGCGTGTGTATTTGATACGGGCGAATATTTTAGTGGCGATTACTATCGGACCTAGGGAACCTATTTACATAAATTTATTTTAGAAATTAAGGTATTTTTTTTTCATACAAAATAATTGAGCCCGCAATGTATTGCATCCACTGGTAGCCACATTACTTAAAGTAGACATAAGTATCTAAACGTCATACGAGTCTCATGTCAGTTGGCCGGCATACATTGCTGCTGGGTTGCACTTTAGAAAAATCATTACACCTAATCAACAACAAAATTTAACGAAATGGTTATCTTATACGACTCGTAGGATCAGATATTATAGCTGGATTAATTATTCGCCCGTATCAAATACCCACGCTGTATAATGTCCCACTGCTGGGCACAGGCCTCCTTCCATATATGAGAGGGATTGGGCTATAGTCCCCACGCTGGCCCTAAGCGGGTTGGGAACTTCACATACACCTTTGAATTTCCTCGCGATGTTTTCCTTCACCGAAAGCTAATGGTAAATATCATCTGATATTCGTTTCGTTTCGGAAAAACTCATTGGTACGAGCCAGGATTTGAACCCACGACCTCCGGATTGAAAGTACAAACACTTTTTTATACCACTACTTTCGTAAACATGCGTGAGTACTGCTAGTAAGCAGCCTGATGATGAGCCTATGGACGCTTGGGACTCCAGGAGATTCAACTCGGATGTGGGGATTCCTTTTGAAAACCTTGAAACCCCTCTTTTTAGTACTGATGGTGCCATTTTTGCGAGAAGTGTGTCATTTTACGTCAGGTCCAAAACTTCGGAAGGCCATCTGCACTAAAAAACGTCGTACGAGACACGTGCAAAAACGAAATTCGTAACTCGTGTCTATTTAAAACACTATGTCGGTCGTGTTTTAAAACATCGCCACTTGTTTCGAATTTCATGTTTTTCGCACTTGTGTCGTAATGTACTATTTTAGGAACCTACTTATAATATATACTTTAGTCCCTTACGAAAGTTAGGAATTTCAGTTAATTCCACAGCGATAAAGTTACACGTTTACTGTATGTTATCAGTTTGTCGTCAATCGTTTTTCATATTCTAACCCACTGGTTAGAACATACAAGCGTGATAGTACAGGTAAATTCACTAAAGCTGGCACAAATGGGATGTATGAAATGAATGACATCTATCATTGTGTGTATGCAGTCGTCATATACCAACCTGTATCCACTGTCATTTTGACATCCACACTTAGATACTTTCTGTCACTGTCTCGATCCATTCGTGCCAGTTTTCGTGAATTTACCTTTAACGCATAGCATAAACGAGCAACAACTAAGAAACTGTATTTTCCACTTGTTATTGTTATACTCTTATTGTATCTCGAAGAAATATCACGCTGATTAAATAAGTTACCCGTTTAGATTAAATTAGTTAGGTGGCAGTTGGCTTATCTAATAGAAAGAAATAGAAATAACTTTATTCGTAACATACACCAAAAATCACAAAATACAGTAACGAAAAATAATAATACAAATAAAAGCGTGTACGCTACTAAATGTACTAATAACTACTAAATGTAATTTTCCAGAGAACGCGAAGCCAAAGAGCCCAAGCCTGAACCCAAGCCGGAAAGCAAACCAGTTGCGTCTCCAGACAAGCCATCCACGACCAGTCCGGAGTTAGACAAACCAGATACCACTCGGTCTTCGCCGGAGCGAACACAGAAACCAGCGGTCAAGAGAGACCGCTCGCCAGTGAAGGAAGAGGCGGCCGAAGTTAATTCTACTTGCGGTAAGCGCTAGTGATTTATTACTGTCGATCAACTTTTTATCGCTGTTTCGGTCCCGCCGTCCGAAAGACAAAAAAAATATCCCGATTTTTAGAAAAATAGTACATTGTGCATCAAGGGAGGTAAGTACGGAATTACTAACGAGAGTGTTAGAAGCCCGACGCCATAGGTGGAGGGTTTTTAATGACTCGAGTTAGTATTCCGCGTACCGACCGTGATGCATACAATGTTTTTCATCACACTTGCTAACAAAAAAATAAGTTTCAAGACAAAATATTATCAAATGACGTAATGACGTTTCTATTACTCCCTAGGGAATTTCACTTTTCTATTACTCCCGCTACGCATGCAAGCAATCGCGCTTAGACAGCAAGTGTGATGAAAATAATATAAACCGATTCTAGTAGCATGATTTATAGTTGGATAGGTGGAAAAGGTTTACATCTCGTAGAAAATGAATATTGTGTGGCGATTCTACATAATAAAAACCAGGGTTTTATTAGTTTTCTGAGGTTTTTAACCGTTTAAACGCCAAGCACTAAAGTGGTCATGTAGTGTCATGCCTACTACACCAGCAGCCACTAAAGTGGACATCAGAGTGTTCTGTCTTAGTAACTGTTATACGGATAGATAAAGTTAATTTTCTTTGTTCATTAGTAGAGATATTGAGATATTGGCGTATATATCACATTTTGATGTTAGAGGAAAGGCGTTCAAATGGTTAAGGCATAACGAACGATAAGGTGTAACGAGTGCCTTTAAAAAGTTGTTTCACCCTGTAAAAACCTCAGCAGCCAATAAAACCATACTTTGAATATTTGATTCTGATAACTTTTTTCGTTCTGCGCATTTGTATGCACACCTCCGCTGGTTGGTAAGAAGTCAAGACCCTAACTCGGGAATGCAATTAAATCTATCATTACTAGGGGTCGGAACTATGGGTGCAAAACTTTAACAAAACTTCTCAAGTCGACTTGGCATAGCTCATACATCCATAAAATATACATATCTATACACCCACACATTGTAAGTTGAAGATTTTTCAATGATACCTATTCGTATTTTTCTTGGTTAAAGTGTTCCCATATGTCAATTTCAAAGTTTTTTTATTAGGGTTCCGTAGCCAAAATGGCAAAAACGGAACCCTTATAGATTCGTCATGTCCGTCTGTCCGTCTGTCCGTCTGTCACAGCCAATTTACTCGGAAACTATAAATGCTACAGTAACGAAATTTGGTAAGGATATGTGTTGTATAAACCGCTACAGGAATGTGATACTAAATTGTAAAAAAAACCA
>JALPQI010024162.1:0-13612 GCA_025490895.1 Thaumatotibia leucotreta | reverse complement strand
GTTGACAGCCATGTATTTCATTAAGTCTTGTATACACGAGGTGTCTTAAAATGCAAAAAACGCACTGCGTGTAAACCCGAATGCGTTTATAGGGAATAGACAATACCTATAGACTTATCTTGACATCTATAAGGTAGGGGCTTAAAGTAGTGTTTACGACCCTGTAAATGACAAATAAAAATACGGGGGCCCCCCACACAGAGATTTCGAAAAAAAAATTCAAATTTTACAGACAAACGGGTCTTAATCGCGTAAACTTACGTTTAATTATATCTACTTAGATTAGAGTCTGCCTGCGACCACGGATGTAACGTCATGCCCGAAACGTCAGGATATAATTAAACGTAAGTTTACGCGATTAAGACCCGTTTGTCTGTAAAATATGAGTGATAATCGTGAAAGTTTAAAGCAATATAAAAAAATTCAAATTCCAACTAGTATATAGTATATATATATATATATATATATATTTTTTTTTTTTTTTTTAGTATTGAAAGTGATCTACTCTAGGAACTAGATTTTAGCGAAATCATCAATGATTTTTTGGCGAAAAATGCTCGGAAGATTCCGTTCGTTAACGCTGATTTTCAGATAATTCTCGTTTCCGATTATATTTATATGTTTGTTAAATAATAAAATAATCTATACTTGTTTCCGCAAAAAAAATATTGAAAAACTTGACTGAAAAAAATTGTCTACTTTATTTGGAAAATTATTGTGGGTCAGGGGGCCTCCACTCCTTTTTTGCCCCGAAGCCTCTCAACCTCTAAATCCGGCCCTGAATTAATATAACATCCTATCTGACCAAATAAATAAATCTCTAATAGCAGCAATTAGCTGCTTCGTATCCGTTCTCATGGCGATCATCAGTTGCAGGAAGCACAGTATTGCCACCATTTAGCACGGCGATTATCGCATACTTAGCTAGCGGTCTGTGATAGTGAACGCTGTTACAATTACACCATCCTGTGAATAATGTTATTTATGTGACTGTTATTTAATGACACGTATTAAACCACACTGCAGCTTAAAAAAATCAATTAAATAAAATTTCTAAATGAAAATGAAATGGTACGAATCCCGGCGAGGGCATTATTTGTGTATTTATTCATCACATATATTCGTTCCTTGGTCATGGCTGTCCATGTATTTGAGCTTACCGTGGGACTAGGTCGATTTGTGTAAGATGTCCCAAGATATTTATTTATTAACTAGGTATTATATACACCGTGTGTTTTTAATTCCGTTAAATTTAACAGGCTGCTTGGTACGTTAATTGGAGCTACCTGGTATATAGCTTTTACTACATACTTTCATACATAATAAATGAAATCGTAAGTGTGAGAGAACCTTAAGAATAACACAAAAGTTAATTTCAGGTGACTGACGGCACTTGTCAAAATAAGTAGCATTAGGATGTACGAGTAATAAAGGTTGCAATACTTGTTCAGTCATTAAATTTATTTTTTTAATTACTCAATAACGGTAAGAGTTAATACTAGTTTCTTAGAGAAATTGACTATTTTTGACCTAAATAAGCTTCCCTTTAATTTAACGGAAATCAATAAAAACGGTGTATATCGTCGCCTGGTGCCTACATCACAAGCCTTCATTGCGCTTACCGTGGGACTAGGTCGATTTGTGTAAGATGTCACAGTGAAATTGATCTATTCTCCAAATCACGCGCCCAGTTCAAATCGGCTGTTTCAAAATTATGTAAAAGTAGCACTTAGCCCTTATTGATTATCATAATACTTAGCATGCATCTATTTTGACCTATATAGTGTAGATATGTCACCTAAAACAGTTTTTCCTTTATAATTGTGTCTATTTCTGTATCGGTATTTTATGTTCACTGTGAGATACGTTTAAGGAAGCATATGTACCTACAAAATGTAAACCAAACTTTATTGTATACTTTCCCTGTATGTTTCTGTGTTGTCTCCTTAATAAATAAATAAATAAATAAATAAATAAAATGTCCCAAGATATTTATTTATTTAATGAATGCTCAGTGATATTTCCATTCTTACACGCGGGAAGAGTTGGGGTGGTGACAAATGTATTCATAAGGTGCGGTTAAACTAAAAGAGCATTCGCTGTTCTAACCTCCCACTCTACGAAATTCGATCGGTACACAAAACGTGATTGGTTGATTTCTTAGAACGGGCGCTAGAACAGCGAATGCTCTTTTGGTTTAAACGCACCTTTACTGCCGTCACGACGCAGCACTTGCTTTAGTATATGACATGTAATATTTATAATTATTATACAACTGATACATAACGGTCAGTCAACTTTGTTACCAAAGGTATTGAAATACTACCAGAACAGCTTTACTCTTCCTCGAAGATTGATACAGTTATGCCGTACCCTGCTCAACATAAGTTGCTCCTGGCGTCACTTAAAATTGTTTCTGAGAACCAAATCTGGGTCGAACGGTATACACGGCCAATGTTATGCAGTTTTACGGCTTCCTAGTAAACTTTAATGGGAAAATTGACTTGTTATAAGCTTATTATAAGCTTAGGTAAGTGAATGTTTTAATGCACTATAAGATTATAGTGTAAGTGTTTTATAGCTTAAAGTAATTTCTTTCAGACATCCTTGTAGTAATACGAGAACTACACTCGCGATGAATGAATACCGGTCAGGTGGATTTTTTCATAGAAAATACTGGAAACATGCTGATTACAAATATTTAAAATAAATATTTATAATACAAGTGGAACCGTTTTTAACATCAAATTGTATTGGAATTTTCCTGAAGTTTTCACCCGTTCCGAAAAATAAGGAACTCTATCGTCAGATGACTCCGTAGATATAAAAATAGCAACTCATGATTAAAAAACTCTTATTACCATACGTTTTAGATGGTTTCTTAAACGGTCTACATTTTTGTCTATACAAACCGACCTAACGACAATGTTAAAGTTTTTTTGGATTTACTTATGAATTTAGGGAAATTCCAATACAACCTGATTTAAAAATAGATTTTACCTACACTATAAATATTTTGAAAAATATTTGAAATCTGCATGTTTGCATTATTTTCTATGAAAAAAATCACCTGACCCGTATTCATTGACCGAGTATGTAGTTATAAAACCTTTTAAAACCGGCCAAGTGCGAGTTAGACTCACGTGAAATGGTTTCTGTACGTTCACGAATTTTGAGATTTTCTATGATATATTTTAAATTACTATAGACTTCTTATAGGTTTTCCTGTAAACTATACGTAACGATCTATTTTCTGTAATTTTTATAAAATATCAACCGCCGGCAACGCATTTGCTACACCTCAGGGGCCCGTTGCTCGAACGCTTGTAACTTGTAATACAAGTGGAAGTCTCTTTTTGACACTATTAATTAGATAAGGTCTTCCGCTTGTATTACAAGATACAAGCTTTCGAGAAATGGGCCTCTGGTGTTGCGGGTGTCCATGGGCGACGTTAATTGCTTTCCATCAGGCGATTCGTCTGTTCGTTTGCCACCTATAGCATAAAAAAAATCCCAGTACTATCAGAGATCGGAGAGGGACGAGGGGAATGGTCATTTCTAGCCTATTTTTTAAATAACTTTAATATTTTTAACCTTACAATCATAAAAAAAATATATTTAAAATCCTTACAGCCAGCCCTTTTATTTGATGTTACAGTGTGCTTAACTTTTTTTTTATTTTCTAATTTACCCCTCAATAGTTAATACCTATCAGGTAGCCCAATTTTCTAAAATTAATTTTCTAGTTAATATTATTATAACAATTAGAGCCCCACGTTTTTATTTTAGTTTGGTAAAAGTTTCCGATTAGGTAACGCTTAATCCACTGACATAGAGGCTAAACGTGGCTTTCAGCATCCGACTTGGGAAAACTACAGTGATAATCGTTTCACGTGAGTAATCTACAGAAAGTTGCATCTACGGTTAGTTATAACAAATTTTTATTTTCTAGTTTTTGGTGCAATTAAAACCGTTTAACTTAAAACTTTTTTTACTTATTTTATTTTCAAGTTTTTAGTGCAATTGTTAAGTTAATATCCGATACTATACCGATGTTGTTTGTAATATGTAATACAATTATGCATGCTAAGTAGCGTTTATACTCTCGCGCTTTCATCACGAATCACGACACCTATGTAAACGTAATGGACATTATTTTATGAGTAACGGGAGGCGAATCCCTGCTGAATAGATATTTTAAGAAATCCGACACCATTTTTTTAAATTTAATATCTCGATTGACAAATAAAAACCAAAGGCTTGGCGTGGTTAATGTAAGGTTGAATGCCCGGAATATCTCAAATGGACGTATTATTCATACAATAAGTACCTTCTTAGATAACAGAGATCTGACAAAAAGGAATATATCAATCAATTTGGTTTATTGAGAATTTCAAGTTTAAATTTTTATACAAGTCAAATTTCGAGACTATAAAATATAAACTCATTCTCTGAGTCGACCAACCGGAGGACCGCAGGTCTGACGCGATCCGAGGGCCTAAAGGGTCAATCCATGCAATCTATCAACCGGAGGGCCATAAGCCCGACGGCACTATGGCACGCACTACGTGAATCCGAGAGCTCACACTCTCTGTATATCAACCGGAGTACCGCAGGCCCAACAGCTGGCCCTACGCAATTCGCTCACGCTGTCACTCTATCAGCTGGAGGGCCGCAGGCCCGACGGCTCGCCCTACGCGAACCACTCACGCTGTCACTCTATCAGCTGGAGGGCCGCAGGCCCGACGGCTCGCCCTACGCGAACCACTCACGCTGTCACTCTATCAGCTGGAGGGCCGCAGGCCCGACGGCTCGTCCTACGCGAACCACTCACGCTGCCACTCTATCAGCTGGAGGGCCGCAGGCCCGACGGCTCGCCCTACGCGAACGACTCACGCTGTCACTCTATCAGCTGGAGGGCCGCAGGCCCGACGGCTCGCCCTACGCGAACCACTCACGCTGTCACTCTATCAGCTGGAGGGCCGCAGAACCGACGGCTCGTCCCACGCGAACCACTCACGCTGTCACTCTATCAGCTGGAGGGCCGCAGGCCCGACGGCTCGCCCTACGCGAACCACTCACGCTGTCACTCTATCAGCTGAAGGGCCGCAGGCCCGACGGCTCGTCCTACGCGAACCACTCGTTTACGCTGTCACTCTATCAGCTGGAGGGCCGCAGGCCCGACGGCTCGTCCTACGCGAACCACTCACGCTGTCACTCTATCAGCTGGAGGGCCGCAAGCCCGACGGCTCGTCCTACGCGAACCACTCACGCTGTCACTCTATCAGCTGGAGGGCCGCAAGCCCGACGGCTCGCCCTACGCGAACCACTCACGCTGTCACTCTATCGGCTGGAGGGCCGCAGGCCCGACGGCTCGTCCTACGCGAACCACTCGTTCACGCTGTCACTCTATCAGCTGGAGGGCCGCAGGCCCGACGGCTCGCCCTACGCGAACCACTCACGCTGTCACCCTATGAGTCTATCAGCTTACAATGGGCCTCATAAGAAGGCTCAAAGTCACCCAAAGGGCAATGGAGAGGCCTATGCTAAGAGTCTCTCTGCGAGATCGGATTTCAAATGAGACCATCTGCAGCGAACTAAAGTAACCGATACCTATAGCTCTTCGAATCCCTAAACTGAAGTGGGCGGGGCTCGTCGCGCGTGGATTGCGTGGAACCGATGGCCGTTGGGGCGGTAAGGTTCTCGAGTGGCGGTCACGTACCGGAAGGCGCAGCGTGGGTAGGCCCCCCACAAGGTGGACTCGTGACCTGGTGAAGGTCGCTGGATGCGGGTGGCACAGGGCCGGTCCTTGTGGAAATCTTTAGGGGGGGCTATATTGACCAGTGAACGTCTTTCAGGTGATATGATGATGATGATGATAATTAAATCCGTATGTTTCTACCAAATATCTAAAACAGTACTGCAAAATCTACATATCGCTAAACCTAGCGGTTGTGGCAGGCAGTAACACTGGAGTATCAGATTTGAGGAGTTGGATGTTAGTATTAAATTCGCATGTTTCTACTTAATATCTAAAGAACTTCTTTAAAATCAAGATATCGATAGAAGATAAACCTTGCGGTTATTGTAGGCAGTACTGCAGCATCAGGAGTGAGGAGTTGGAAGTCAAGATCAGGCTGTTAGTATTTGATTATGCCAAACATGCTATACTTTCATTTTCACGTGTCTAACACTCTCGGTTAAGGTAAGCAGTACGTCTGCAGCATCAGGCTTTGAGGATACAAGGATACAAATATTATAATATTGCATTGTCATGGGGACTTGATAAGAGTTCCAAATTTTATTGATTTCGGTGCAGTAGAAGTGGTCGAAAAATCGATCACAAGATTTGAAGCATCGACGACAGTTGATACGCGGTGAAGTTAATAAAAACCGTTTAAAAACCGACTACCAAGTGTCATCATCATCAGCCTATGATAGTCCACTGCTGAACGTAGGCCTCTCCTAATGCGTCTATACTAGGGCTACCGGTATCCGTGTTACCCGCAGACACGGGTACACGAATCCTTAACACCGGCGGTACTAAGAACCCGAACGACACGAAACGCCAAGAAACGTTTCCACTTAGAAACGTTTCCAAGTTAGAAACGTTTCCAAGCTTGAGTCTTGTGGATCCATTGCAATTGAATATTCGAAAAGCCTATGTTTTTTTAGTAAAAAGTCAGAAACAAAACAATACCTACCGAAAAATTCGAAGTTTTTTACGAATTACGCAGCTAGAAATTTTCTTTGTTAGTGGTTAAATGCGGTTCAATACTTTGCTCAAATATAAAACCGATGTTTATGAACCTATGTTTTAGATTGCACATTGCCAATACACATTGAGGGCGGATCAGACACGGGTATCCGTGTCTTAATTACACGGTTCCTAATTACACGTTCCAAACGGGTAAGAAACCCGTTTCCCGGTAGCAAAGAAACGGGTACACGGAAACGGGTACACGAAACCCGGACACGACCGAGAGCCCTAGTCTATACGCATAGTTCATAGAGGTAAACGCTCATAATCACAGTACCTAATGTGTTCACTATGATGACGCTGCTGCCCATCATCAATCTTTTATCAAATAATGGTCAGTGACACTTCAAAGCGAAGTGTAGGTACCAAGTGTAGTATTATTTGGAATAATTTTGTTTTCCAGTCTGTAACTTGCTGTATCCAATATTCATTTTATACATGGTACAAAACAATACTCAATTGAGTTATTAACACCGTATTGTAAATTTACGGACCTCAAACGCGTATGCAGCTTTCGAACACCTTACTTCTCAAGGTGACCTCTTGAAAGCAATGTAAATGGAAAGCTGTCACTTTAAGAAGGTTTATTATGTTTTATTTGTCTTTACCGGCCATCATAAAATCATGCATTTAGTTGCACATTTAGGCCGTGTGGTGACAGCAGCTATCCTATTCACATATTCACACATTCGACGCTGCGTTCGTCAACGAGCTCGATGTCGAGACAGCCTTGTCTAAAATCCTAGCTGTTTTATATGACTTTAGGAATCGAGGCTGTGAGCGAGGTTGTGGGCGAGTTCGTTGCTGTTTTTGGTTAGAGAATACGAAGTTCGTACATTAAACGTCAAACTCTCGACGTAGTGTAGTTCCAGCTCACGCCGTATTCGTCGCCGGGCACTAGTGTCGTTTAAAGTACATTAGTGAATACCATTTTTAGCCTAGACGCTGCCGCAGTGCTGACACAGCGCTGACAGCAAGGCGGTTTCCTTAGTGAATAACACTGCAGTAAGAATATATTCGTCACCACCCTATCTCTTCCCGTGAGTGTCGTAAGAGTCGAATAAGGAAGTGTCATTGACGATTCTTTGATAGAAGATTGATGTTGTGCAGCCGTGTCATTATAGTGAACATATTACTGCGATCGCCAATCCGCTTGCCCAGCGTGGCGATTATGGGTATTTACTTCCTAATACGTATAGTTAATAGGAGAGGCCTACCTCCAGCAGAGGACTGAGATAGTGTGAACAGCTTTAATGTTGGTGAAAATAGCCATGTTTACATTGTGTTTTATTTTAATAGTTTGCGTTAAAACAATGACATAGGCAATATTGTCACACAATCAATTTGAAATATATTTACACAAACTCAAGGTCAACCTTGCTAGTTTGTCGTTTCTTTAACTCTTGTAGTTAGGTTTTTCCTGCGACCATATATAACATGGACGTCCAACGCCAGCTCAAAAATGCCCCCAAACACAATTGTTCAATTGTGCCAAGATGGGATATTGATTGTGTGACAATATTGCCTATGTCATTGTTTTATCACTATCCACATCTAAACGCAAACTATTAAAATAAAACACAATGTAAACACGGCTATTTTCACCAACATTAAAGCTGTGTACACACTGCGGTAGAAATTCCCAAAATGTATTTTAAAGTTATTTATAACTTTGATAACCAAATCAAACGAGTTATTTTTTTTTACTATCTAAAGAAAATCTGTTTAGTCCTAGATCAAATATATGAGTATGTGTATGTACAAATAGAGTACGCATAATGATAATCTTCATAGTAAAAGATAGTTGCAAAATTTCCATGTTTAGAAGCGGTTCGGAAATTAAAGGCATTTGCAATATTTGAGATGCTTTTACTTTTCGCACGGATCCTAAATAGATAAAAATATGCATGTTATATTTTTAGAGCGAGATTATTTACAACAAGAATATAAGAGATAGCTAAGCAGCAGGCCTAGCCAAGATCATCATCATCATCATCATATCAGCCGAAAGACGTCCACTGCTGAACATAGGCCTCTCCCAAAGATTGCCACAATGACCGGTCCTATGCCACCCGGATCCAGCGGACTCCTGCGACCTTCACCAGGTCATCAGTCCACCTTGTGGGGGCCTACCCACGCTGCGCTTTCCGGAACGTGGCCGCCACTCGAGAACCTTCCCGCCCCAACGGCCATCGGTTTTACGGGCAATGTGCCCCGCCCACTAGCCAAGATGCCATTCTCCTATCGTATACGATAACCGATAAGTCACATGGACATAGGTAAATAATGTATGTAAGCGGTCACGTGACTTTTCGTACGAATATGTCATTCTCATACATTTTGTTAATTATCGTATACGATTGCTGAATGGCATCTTGGCTAGACATGCTGTTCTTGAAAAAGTAGGATGGTTAATTCATACATGCAATATGTATGTTACTATTAATAGTAAGATTTAACAATAATAATAATAAATAAATATCATGGGTCATCTTACACAAATCAACCTAGTCCCACGGTAAGCTCAATTAAGGCTTGTGATGGGGGTATCACTCAATAATGAAATTATGGCGAATTAGAAGTTTACAATATTTTTTTTTTTACAGATTATTAATATATTTATTTTCAAAACTACAATTTATGTACATAGATTAAATCTAACTAATCTACTTAACCTAACCTATATCTAAGATTGGCCCTTGTGGCATTGTACCGAGGATGCTGGCGGCATTTCCTCGCTGTATCGCAATACTGATGCGTTGTGCGAGGAAGTCGCCAGCTCTTCGGTCTCTAGTTACATCAACCAGACGTTTCGCGATCTCAGCAAACAATTTGCGTGCGCTGGGGCCCCATAAATAAATATCATGGGACATCTTACACAAATCGACCTAGTCCCACGGTAAGCTCAATTAAGGCTTGTGATGTGGGTATCACTCAATAATGAAATTATGGCGAATTAGAAGTTTACAATATATATAAAAGCTTTTCAAAACACTAAGCATTTCTAACAATGTTCAAGTTGCAGAACATTCTCAAAATTTCCGGGAATTTTCATGAGAATTTAAGAGTAAGTTCTCATTGAGAATGTTTCCATGAGAACTTATAAAATTATGGAGAATATTTTTTACAATTGTGTAAACAAGGCATAAAATATACCTTAAAAGGCATGTATATTTCCGTTTCGGCATGATTAGATTGCTTGTAAAATTTAAATTGCTGAAAACATTATTTACAGAAGTTTTGCAACTTATGAAACTTCTCCTCGGTACATTGAATAGAATAGAATAGAAAATGATTTATTGAGCCTAAGGTACAGCACCAAAACATGAATCAAAATAGCTTAGTTACTAAACACACACAATAGAAACAAAAAAAAGAATAATAATAAAATAAGAGAAAAATTACATTACAAAAAAAATCTAACAATACAATATGTTGGTGCTGTCATAGTGGCTGCAAATGGACTTTACTCAGCATATGCTCTGGCATACCTAGGCATGTCAGAGCGCTGGTCTTCCGTAGAGCCCAGGGCCAAGAAAAAGATTGCTAAGCATGACCCGAAAAACCCGTGTGGCACGTGCCTTACCATTGTTTGCGGACCATCAAATGATATACGGTCAGAACAACGAATTAAGATAATGGGTAGATACCGCACATTAGTATGCCGGGTCGCGACGGCCCTATGAATATTTAATCTGTGGTGACCACGATGGAAATAATTAAAAGGACGACTCTCATTTCCATAATATTCAAAATGGAAGGCAAATATTTCCAGTTTTATGGCTATTATCCTATGTCCTACAACTGTTTTCTTCATGGTTTTTAACTCTAAAGCGTTGATTGTAATTATCAATCTGTCGAAAATATCTGATACTTTAGCCGTAACAATAAAAATTCGCCATGAAAATAAACTAGCTTAATGGGTATAAAACAGTACATTACGACACAAGTGAAAAAACAGGAAATCCGAAACGAGTGGCGATGTTTTAAATCGACACATATTATGAATTTCCTTTTTGCACGTGTCTCGTACGACGGTTTTTAGTACAGATGGCCCTTCCAAGTTTTGGACCTGGCGTAAAATGAGCCACTTCTTGCACTAGAGCCTAGAAAAGGCACCATCTGTACTAAAAATAAGATTTTATAAATTTTGGCATGGCATCTTACCCTTGAGGCTAAATGTTTTATAATAAGCTCACTGTGTGAGTGTGCATACCAGAGTGTTTAGACAAGTTGCCAATCGCTAACGCTTAATCGTCAGTCGTAAACGAAAGGCAGCTAACTGTCTTTGTCGCACTAATATGAGAGACAGAGAGGGAAAACTACGATATGCTACTAATCGTTAGCGATTGGCAACATGGCTAAGCATCCTGAAATAGTATCACCAAAAATATAAATAGGATTATTGTGTACTATTTTTAGGGTATCTTAGACAACTACGAACTCTTGTATTTTCAGCATGTTCGTTTGTTCATCCTTGGTTCAGCTCACTGATCGTTTATATTTTTATCACAAATATGTTTATCGTCCCGCCAAACAAAATGGCGAAATTAACAGAAATATTTTAAAGTACGTCTGGGACATGTACAAAATGGGGACGTTTTTATGGGAGCGCATACTGGTTGGGTACCTATCTGAAAAAGAATGGTTTTCTTATAAGGCACATTTTCCGAAATAATAGTTATGGAAGTTCTTTCCAGTACAAATGAGCAAAGAAACTATAACATTCGTCAGTTGCAAGTAAAAAAAGTGTTAATAAACCTACAAACTTTCATTAAATATAAATATAAATAAATATCTTGGGACATTTCACACAAATCGACCTAGTCCCACGGTAAGCTCAATTAAGGCTTGTGATGTGGGTACCAAGCGAAGATATTATATAATAGATACTTAAAGAAGTTTATGCTCAACCATCAATCTGGTGAGGAAAACTGCAAGGTGGACACAAGTTTCCTATAATGTCTGGCTACATACCAATGGGTTATGTTTCTTCCGCATTTTTCCGCATTCATTAATTAATTTCCATCATTTCGTATCCTTACTCCGTAAATGTTTCTTCTTTTTATCTCTTGGTCACTTATTTGATTTTGTATTCAGCCATTTGTATTATAATTATGTAATTCGTAGTATAGTATTATTATGTAATAGTATCTCCAACTCCACATCTCCATTCATGCCCACAGATTGGATCGCGGATCGACCTGTCAATTTGTCGAGTGTTGCTATGCTAAAAATACAAATGACGCTAATGTTCCAATGCTCGACCAAGACAGGTTGTGACCGATGGAGTATGTTGGAGTCGTATTTATTTGTTGTTGTTTGTTTATAATATAATTTAGTGTACTTGTTTATATATTATTGTTATGCGTTGTGTTGTATGTTATGTTATGTTACCCGTCGTGAATCTTTCACTTAATGGTCTCATCGGAAGATCAGCGCTGGCTCACGCCAGCAACATGCTGAGATGAGACCATTTCGTGGCACCTTTTCTTTTTCTTTTGTGTATTGTTTTATTTACTTCGTCCTTTATTGTGTGTCATGAATAAATTTATTTCTATTTCTATTTCTATTTCTAAATACATAGACATCCATGACTAAGGAACAAATACTTGTGATAAATAAATACACTAATAATGCCCTCGCGGGGCACCTATATTTCCAAATCTTATACACAGATTTGGAAATATAGGTGTAAATATAGGTATAGTAATAAATAATTTTCATAAAATTTATATCATATTTAGTTTCATTTCATTTCATGATGATGATGATGGTGACGAAATAACATAGAAACTACCCAGATACGAACATGTACGGCCGTGGTGAAACTCATGGTATCACTATAATATAGACCAATGAACACGGCCAATGCGTTCGCAAAACCCGGAACATTTCACCACAATCAGATCTATCCTTTAACAATATGCTACAGGAGTGTAGCCTTTGTGCTTGTAACAATAAGGACTTGTGTATACAAGCATCCTTTGAATTAAATGGAACGGGAACTTATAGTAGACGGAGACGTGACGACAACGATTTGGTGTTTTTGTCGAAGTACTTGCATTTATTGTGACTTTAGTGGATTTAGTTACAGAATTGGTACAAATAATTGAATTTATATGTTTTTGAGGAACAAATCAAATTGTTTTCATTTCTTTTATTATCTTTTTTTTGTGGGTTCAAACCTCATCTCCAGCGTTGGTAAACTAGAATTTTTTTCTTTGGTATATGAAATATGACATGTAAATCATATTTCATCTTTGGTATATCATCTAAATTCATAATACATAGTGTAACACTACTACTACTTAAACAACACAAGAAAAAAACACAACTCTTCCACAAAAAAAAATATTATTCAAATTTAACCTTCTGTCTACAGTAATTACAGCATTCTTTTGGAGGTGGGACTTTTACTCACTGAATAGCTCTAGCTAGACAAACTCACAAAAATCAAATGAAATGAAATGAAATGAAATGATTTATTGCTGAACATGGGTTAGTCATTTATAAACTGGTAAGTTGGTGTTAAAAGCTGCATTTTCCACATGATCTGCCTTGTCAGGCGTGCAAAGTTCGGTCTTAAAATTAAATTGGTAATAAAAGAATATCATTAATTATTTAAAAAATAACATACTAAATACAACAAATACTTTGACACAATATTATAAAGCGCAAAATATGTAAATCAAAAATCTCTAATCTAAATTAACAACAAACAACCCTTACACCCTTAATAAATCGTTCTTGCTGCGCGTTAGCAAGAGACGGTATGACCCGCAGCTTCACGCTGTCAAAATGATAGTTTAGTTATGCAGTGAGGCTTCTGACCTGCTACCGCGATGTATA
>JALPQI010024161.1:0-23489 GCA_025490895.1 Thaumatotibia leucotreta | reverse complement strand
CTAGTTTCATAAATAGGTTGACACGCCTCAAAACACACAGAATTAAAAAAAAGAAGCCATTTATACGAATCATAAGATCGATCGAAAACGGACACAAGAACGTTTTTTTAATAATGATATTCATATAATCTAAAAACAAGTTTAAAAACGAACAGGACCGAAATCAAAAGGTTAAATCACTATGTGCCTTGCGACTACGCAAGCATTCGTTCCGCATCCATGTAATACCACCTTTATCCAGTTAAGCCTATTTATAAGCGCAGCAGAACACGGCATCGCTTGACAATAAAGTGCATGTGTGTTCCCCGGGGACACCATCAATTCACACACATAATGTAGCGATCACAACAATGAAGCGGGCCATCTGTCTGTAATGATATTGGCCAATTAGTATAAGTTTATAGTTGAATTGCTACTTGTAGACTAGGGCTTAGGGACATAGTAGGCTTTTGGGCAATTCCATGCAATAGTGTCCTATCCGTTAACCTGCCGCTAAATAGTTAGTACTGTGTTCCGGTTTGGGGGTAAGATAGCTGGTGTAATTACTGGCATAGAGGCAATCCATCTAAGTCCTCAGGGTAGGCAGCGCATAGGCGATTTGGTCACTATGTCCATGGGCCTCAGCTCTCGCTGTAAAAGTGTAAGAAAGTGTAATAAAAGTGACCAATTTCTTGCATTATTATATTAATTGTGCAAATTTTACTGTTATCATGTTTGTCTAGATATCAAAATAATACTTATCCAGATATAGTAGAACAATTAAACGTCGATACATGTACTTAAGTAAATAAACAGACGGTCAAATGGTCACATTCATTACAGTTACATGGATTTACCTAATGATAGTTCCGTGTTTATTGTTTGTCAGCGTTGCCATCACTTTTTGATAAGTAGGCAAGTGCGAAAGTGACGCGTAGCACGATAAACGGTAAAAACAGGACCATCATAAGTCGTAGGCTTAGCCCGTTAGCTTACTATAGTGCCATGTTTATCAGTTGTCGTCGTTACCGTCACGTTTTGACAAGTAGGCAAGAGACATCCTTACTATTCCATATCACATCCGCACCCATCAAACTTCCAACGCACCCACCCACAGAGCTATAGAACTAACTAATAACTTTTTAGCTACGATTCAAAATTCCGACATTTTCTCTGATAGATGGACACAACTTAGACGAAAAATTAACCATTACCTGCTACTGTACCCTATAATTTTTCATTTTCATTATTTTGACATAAAATGTTATTACTATTTGAATTATGTTATAGCTTATAGATAATTTCACATGTAATGTCTTGGCGTAAGCTGTTTTTTACATGGTTGTTGTTGAATAAAGAATAAAGTGCGAAGATGACGCGTCGCACGACAAATGGTGCACGATGGTCACGCGTTTATCATGCTACTCATCACCGTTCCGAAATATCAGGTGCTCGATAATTGCAATTAACATGGTTAATATCCCGTTTTAAGTCATACTAATAATTATAAGCAATGCTACCGTATTTCTCACATACTAATGGAAAATATTATATCTACGTATCAATAACTAACGCACCATAAATGGCTTAGTAGATAAGGTATCTACGGATTTGTGACTATGTATTAACATTAAAATTATAAAGTCTCTATTAACACCTGCTAGTAATGATACTGCATGTTGGTTAGGTTATCTTTATGTTTCTAGTGTAATATTTATACTACGAGATCGTGAGAATATGCGATTATAGGGTTGCGATTATGGCAGCGAAAAAAATGTTAATCTTTCATTCATATATTACTTACTTCTGTATAAAACCCCTAGGCGAGGGCAGGTATTTCTATAAAAAGTTTCAGGGTTTTCAAGATTTATTTATTTATTTAGCTATTAAGGATGTTAAATAAATCGATACATATTTTTGTGAAGTAGCCACTGCGTTGATCTGTCTACATGCAAATGCAAATACGTATAAACAAATGAATAGGGTTTCTTTGTACCTAATTGTAATAGCTAATTAAAAAATAGTAATCACGTTACATTTAATCGTACCACAGTTAAATGTAAGTTCAGGCAATCGACAATGATTGCACGCGGCGAATGACCATTATGACCAAGTGTTATTGCTTTTTAACGAGTCCAAACTTGATAGGGTTCCGTCGTTACGTTTCCAAGTCTATTATCAATCTTAAATCGTCAACATGTTTAGATACTAAAATTTCCTGTGAAGTTCGCAAGATTCTGGCTAATTTCCAAAATAATGTAATTGTTTTTGAAAAGATATTTCATTTAAATAGTGAATGTCATTATACCAAAGAATAAAATAAGTAAAAAAAGTTTTAAGTTAAACGGTTTTTATTGCACCAAAAACTAGAAAATAATTATTATTGTATCTAACCGTAGATGCTACTTTCTGTAGATTACTCACGTGAAACTATTATCACTGTAGGTAGTCTTCCCAAGTCGGATGCTGAAAGCCACGTTTAGCCTCTATGTCAGTGCATTAAGCGTTAATCGGAAACTTTTACCAAACTAAAATAAAAACGTGAGGCGTACGCAATTGTGATTAAGTCACTATATATTTAAGAACACGCATAGAAATCAATACAGGAATAGTGTAACAAGTTTTGTTCTGGCCTTAAAAAAAGCTATTTACCTCTGTTATAGAAGTGATGGAACAGATGGATGATTAATTGTCAAAATTAAAGCTACAATTACATATTTTGAACTTGTACGTTTCTTTATAATAACGCCCCACGTTTTTATTTTAGTTTGGTAAAAGTTTCCGATTAGGTAACGCTTAATCCACTGACATAGAGGCTAAACGTGGCTTTCAGCATCCGACTTGGGAAGACTACCTACAGTGATAATAGTTTCACGTGAGTAATCTACAGAAAGTAGCATCTACGGTTAGATACAATAAATTATTATTTTCTAGTTTTTGGTGCAATAAAAACCGTTTAACTTAAAACTTTTTTTACTTATTTTATTTTCAAGTTTTTAGTGCAATTGTTAAAATAATTTCCCATACTATACCTACTGATTCTAGATCAAAGATGTTGTTTATAATATGTAATACAAATTATGCAACCTAAGTAGCGCTTATACTCTCGCGCTTTCATCACGAATCACGACACATATGTAAACGTAATGAACATTATTTTATGTGTAACGGGAGGCGAATCCCTGCTAAATAGATATTTTTAGAAATCCGACACTAAAAAATATTATTAAATATCTCGATCGACAAATGAAAACCAAAGGCTGGGCGTGGTTAATGCACCTAAGGTTGAATGCCCGAAGTGTCTAAAATGGACGTGTTATTTATACAATAAGTACCTTAGATAACGGAGTCCTGACAATAAGGAATCATCATCATCATCATCAGCCTATGATAGTCCACTGCTGGACGTAGGCCTCTCCTATTAACTATGCGTATAAACGCATACATACAATAAGAAATATATCAATCAATTTGGTTTATTGAGACAATCGAGTTAAATTTTTTATACTGTACACAATAAACAAGTCGAATTTTGAGACTATAAAATATAAAGTCGTTCTCTCAGTCGACCAACCGGAGGACCGCAAGTCTGACGGAATCACTATCAGATGAAAGGCCGCAGGCCCGACGGCTCTCCCTACGCGATCCACTCACGCTGTCACTATCAGCTGGAGGGCCGCAGGCCCGACGGCTCTCCCTACGCGATCCACTCGCGCTGTCACTCTATCAGCTGGAGGGCCGTAGGCCCGACGGCTCTCCCTACGCGATCCACTCACGCAGTCACTCTATCAGCTGGAGGGCCGCAGGCCCGACGGCTCTCCCTACGCGATCCACTCACACTGACACTCTTAAATATCAGCTGGAGGGCCGCAGGCCCGACGGTTCTCCCTACGCGATCCACTCACGCTTGCACTCTATCAGCTGGAGGGCCGCAGGCCCGACGGCTCTCCCTACGCGGTCCACTCACACTGACACTCTTATCAGCTGGAGGGCCGCAGGCCCGACGGTTCTCCCTACGCGATCCACTCACGCTGTCACTCTATCAGCTGGAGGGCCGCAGGCCCGACGGCTCTCCCTACGCGATCCATTCACGCTGTCACTCTATCAACTGGAGGGCCGCAGGCCCGACGGCTCTCCCTACGCGATCCACTCACGCTTGCACTCTATCAGCTGGAGGGCCGTAGGCCCGACGACTCTCCCTACGCGATCCACTCACGCAGTCACTCTATCAGCTGGAGGGCCGCAGGCCCGACGGCTCTCCCTACGCGATTCACTCACACTGACACTCTTATCAGCTGGAGGGCCGCAGGCCCGACGGTTCTCCCTACGCCATCCACTCACGCTGTCACTCTATCAGCTGGAGGGCCGCAGGCCCGACGGCTCTCCCTACGCGATCCACTCACACTGACACTCTTATCAGCTGGAGGGCCGCGGGCCCGACGGCTCGTTCTACGCGATTCATTCACGCTGTCACTCTATCAGCTGGAGGGCCGCAGGCCCGACGGCTCTCCCTACACGATCCACTCACGCTGTCACTCTATCAACTGGAGGGCCGCAGGCCCGACAGCTCGTCCCACGCGAATCACTCACGAAGTCACTCTATCAGCTGGAGGGCCGCAGGCCCGACGGATCGCCCTACGCGATTCACTCACACTGTCACTCTATCAGCTAGAGGGCCGCTGGCCCGACGGTTTGCCCTAAGCGAATTACTCACGCTGTCACTCTATCAGCTGGAGGGTCGCAGGCCTGACAGCCCGTCCTACGCGAACCACTCACGCTGTGAGTCTATCAGTCGGAGGGCCGCAGGCCCGACGGCTCGCACTACGCGATTCATTCACGCTGTCACTCTATCAGCTGGAGGGCCGCAGGCCCGACGGCTCTCCCTACGCGATCCACTGACGCTGTCACTCTATCAGCTGGAGGGCCACAGACCCGACGGCTCGCCCCACGCGAACCACACACGCTGTCACCCTATCAGCCGTGACCCTATGAGTCTATCAGCCGGAGGGCCTCAGTAATGACATACGGTACTAAACCGTGGTCGTGTACAATGGGCCACATAAGAAGGCTCAAAGTCACCCAAAGGGCAATGGAGAGGCCTATGCTAAGAGTCTCTCTGCGAGATCGGATTAGAAATGTGACCATCCGCAGCAGAACCAACGTAACCGATGTAGCTCTTCGAATCGCTAAACTGAAGTGGGTGGGGCTCGTCGGGCGTGGAAACGATGGCCGTTGCGGCGGTAACGTTCTCGAGTGGCGGTCACTTACCGGAAGGCGAAGCGTGGGTAGGCCCCCCCACAAGGTGAACTCATGGCCTGGTGAAAGTCGCTGGATACGGGTGGCACGGGGCCGGTCCTTGTGGCAATCTTTGGGGGAGGCCTATATTCGCCAGTGAACGTCTTTCAGCTGATATGATGATGATCATGATAATTGAATCCGTATGTTTCTACCAAATATCTAAAGCAGTACTTCAAAATCTACATATCGCTAAACCTTGCGGTTGTGACACTGGAGTATCAGATTTGAGGAGTTGGACGTTAGTATTAAATTCGCATGTTTCTACTTAATATCTATCTTTAAAATCAAGATATCGATAAAAAATAAACCTTGCGGTTATTGTGGGCAGTACGGCAGCATCGGGAGTGAGGAGTTGGAAGTCAAGATCAGGCTGTTAGTATTTGATTATGCCAAACATGTTATACTTTCATTTTCACGTGTCTAACACTCTCGGTTAAGGAAGGCAGTACGCCTGCAGCATCAGGCTTTGAGGATACAAGGATAAAAATATTATAATATTGCATTGTCATGGGGACTTGATAAGAGTTCCAAATTTTATTGATTTCGGTGCAGTAGAAGTCGTCGAAAAATCGATCACAAGATTTGAAGCATCGACGACAGTTGATACGCGGTGAAGTTAATAAAAACCGTTTAAAAAATACCAAAGTTTATCAACGCTGGAAGTAGGAAAGATACTCGTATTTCATTCTTAATCACGCTTACAAAATTTCACTTCAATTCGTAGCCGAGAAGTGAATGAAATTTCACTTGCAAAGTTGATGAACTACAATATAATCAACGGGACACGCCTAACTAAATGAACGCTTGCAAAAAAACACGCTTCATCTAAATCCGTTACTGAGTAATTTCCAACTGATCTCACGACAATCAAAATCAACCTGTCCAGAAACAAAAAAAAATCGAACAACCGAGACATTTCTCACAATTTCGATAGCTTTGATATAATAATGATATCATCAACGGCTAACCATAGATTATAAACCCATCATCGTCTTGTCGATGGTGAGAATACCGGAAGGAGGTCAGTAACGGGTCAGGCACTTCCTTTTCGACACCTGGCTAATTTGACAGTTTGTCACGGGAACTAACGCGGTAAATTTAATGTGATTTGATCATTGACAGTTAAAATGAGGCGATGATTCAGATATGTGGTAGTGAACAATAACTTACAAACGTATTTTAAAGGAAGGTTCATGTGCAGAAAGTTTAATTATAATGTTAAGTACCTTTTTTAATGTTTTTCTTTGATCATGGAAAATAATATTATTTAGCCAGAATCATAATGCATGTAATTTTGAATTACGAAATATAAAGGAATATGACAAAAGTCGCTGAATGTTTCTCAGTGTGTTACAACTTTTTCATACATTCAGTATAGGTAATTATCGGGATTGCCCGAAAATAAAAGTGAAAAATTCTGTCACTCAATTTACGATACCGAATGTTTTTAGGTAGATGTAATCAAGACTTCAGAATAGATTATTTAAATGTTCTAAGTAGTGCCAAACATAGGTATGTCTATGTATACACATTCACAAGCCTACAACACTGTAGTTTTACTTCATTTGCTTCGGGATGTATACAAGATTTTCCGTAGTAGTGTTTATAGCAAAACACTCACATTAAAAGCAAAAAGCACATATTTGAAAGATTCAAAAAATACAACAATAGCTGCATAAGTAGATCATGGAACGTGCAAGAAAATAATAAAATGAACCTAACACCTCCGTAACCCCGTGAACTGGAAATATTTTTAAATTTCAAATAAGATCGGATCCACGACTATTCAAAGCTGCCAGTTCGACCAAATAAATTATCACAGAAGCGTGAAACTGGCCGTATTAAAACATTCATGAGTTATAGGTAAAGAGTAGCTACGTGATTGGGAACAGAGGACTAACTGCGAACATCCAGAAATCGTAAATTTCGAGCATTTGGCTCTGTCACTGAAATGAGGGTATAATTGGAGTAACAGAGCTAAATTGACGATATAAAGTATTCGCGGTAGACCTCTAGACGTAATACACGATTTCACTAATAATCTCGCACATACCTACCGTACACAGGGTGATCAATCCAAATCGGTCAGTATGGAGGTTTTGGAAACCGTAACTGATAGCGAAATCTTGTCTTATCTTGTCTCATGGTTATGAGATCGATTTTAGTAAAAAGAAAAACTGCATTCATACACTTACAAAAATATGTCTTCTCGGCCCAGGAATCGAACCTGGACTTTATCCAAAAAAATATTTGTTATTTTCATTTGGATATCGGTTGTGTAGCTCTTAAATAGTAAATGTTCCTTCTTAGGATATATGGAAATTCATTCTTATGGATATATGGAAATATTATGTTATGGCTAAAAAGACATTCGAAAGTCAGTATTAAATAAAAAATATCAGTTTTCCAGAGTATTGGACCAGGAGAGATAGATTCTGCCTCATCGGATGTAAGATTAGACTACGTATTTTTCATTTCACAGAAAAGCATATTTCTACTTTTCTGTCTAGCTCTATATTGTCTCGTCTAGCGTCTCGCTACTCTGTGCCCCGCCGGCAGAACTCCACGATTCGCGTTCATGTCGCATTTCCGTCCGATACCGCGGGGAACCAACGCAAGTTTGTTGTTGTAAGGATTACTGTGCACTAAGCGGTTTGACTGCAAGATGAGAGCTGAGATGAGCTATGAGAGATATCGAAATCTGTTCTTACGAACCATGGCTTTAATTTCAGGTTTATTTTTTTTTATCTTTCGTACATAACCGGGAATATTTTCGATATCTCTCATAGTTTTTGTAACTTCCCCATAAAGAGCCGGCGCGGCGGCGGCACCGAATTGAAATTGCGGCGGTATAGAAAAAAAGAACTTCATTGTTTACAAACAATGCATTTTATTGTTTTTAGATATCATATATGTTTCTTAATAATATTTACCATATACCTAAGAAATACACAACTAATATTGAAAGAAAAATAACGAAATTTTAGTTTACAAAAACTCCTGGTTCGATTTCAGGCCAGAGTTCACGTATTTTTGTAAGTATTCACACACTTACAATAATACGTGAACTCTGGCAGTTTTTCTTTTTACTAAACCCGACGTCATGGTTCCTTAGACAATTTTCCTAAGATTTCGCTATATGCTATGGTTTCCAAAATCTCCATGCTGACCCATTTGGATTGATTGCCCTGTAAGTATACACCAGTGTCCGAAATGGGCGGCGAGTTTAACAATTATGGAAAACCGCTTACTCTGCAGCTTGCCTTATCTGTCGTGATGCTCCAAACCCAGGTTCACGACGTCTCCTATTAAGCCAATATCATCATATTATTTTACAAGCTCAGCCGCGCTAGTTCGCACGTGAATATATTTGCGTGTCGTTATCAGCTTCCGTGGTCCTATTAACTATTTGATGCATTGTTCAGAGAAGTGCGCCTTGGAGTAGGAATATTAGTTGTACGAGTATTAAGTGCTGGAGTATAAATATTGATTACACACTTGCTGACAAAAAAAATGTTTTAAGACAAAATATTATTCAATGACGTACTGACATTTCTATTAGGGAATTTCACTTTTCTATTACTTCCGCTATGCATGCAAGCAATGGCGCGCTTAGACAGCAAGTGTGATGAAAAGTAAAATTACATTGTTCACATGACCGCAGCCAGTTTAGCAAAGGTCTTGTTTATTTTCACGTGTTACATATTTATTTTGTTTTTATTATTTCTATTAAGAAGATAAATACGAGCTCCGAACTCCGCCAAAGGTGAGTATGTGATGAGCTACCGACAATTTTCTAGCCTATGAAACGAACGTAAGAAGTAGATCCTGTATTGTTGAAAAGACAGATAAATTTTCAGTTGATTGCTGGCTCGTTACACTGCTGGTAAATATTTTAAGAGAATTTACTCGGATACGAGGAAAGAACTTGTCTATAATTGCTACTCGTTCGTGATTCATCGGCGTTGGTGGGATCAGTGCCTATAGGTGAAAAGGTGTTCCAAACTTTTCATATATATTTTTTTCAGTATTATTATTTTATACAAATAATCTAAGGATACATTTTTTCAATTAACAGGATTAAAAGAGCTCATGATTCTGCGTAGAAAAAAACATACTAATTAATAAAAATTGTTTTTAAGACAAAACAACACCTCACTTTAAACATTGAGTATATTTAAAACTAATAACGATTAACAAATGAAGGTCGAGATCATTAACAATTAGACAAGAGATGAACCGATCTAGACCTAAACTGCTGGAGTATTCCTATTATCATTCCCACGACCTGCCACAGAGCTCACATGAACAAGTGAATCGTGAGGGTTTGTTCAACCAATATGTGCTTTTGACAGGCATAGTGCAGAACCTATACTCAGAAATCATAACCGTATGTTGGTGAATGGGCTACAAAAAAAGTAATACTTAATCCAAAATATGAAAAGAGTTTTTGGTCGTACTGTCATAAGAAATTTAAGAAAACACTGATTTGACACAACGGAGTTTGATATAAAAAATACTTACACAATACTTGTACAGAACGGCCAAATTATTTTAGTTAGGTACTCAATTCCATCCTCAATACTCATACTCAATTCCAGTAGATTTTTTTTCTCTCTCTTGATAATGTCAGTCGATTCGAAAATGCTTATTAATAAGTTTACTTGAATAAAGAATGGTTTGACTTGACTTGACATTGAAGATGTCTCTGACACTATAGAATAGTTTTGTAGATCGTATGAACGTTTGATGCCCATCGTTTTATGATCTGTTGTTTCGCTTTAGAAATAAGGAAAAACAGAGAGAGGATTTAGATTTTATCATTTATCGTGGTTTTATTTATTGTTCTTCTTATGTACTATCTTACAATTTAATCTATACATGGTCCTTCGATCCGGACCGAGAATTGCGAGAGAGTTTACAGGTGTGACTCGGTTTGACTCCATTTCGATAGGTATTATAATGTTGATTAACACCTTTCAGCATTATTCTCGCTATTACAATAGGTAACATCATAGCTCGATTCTGATTCTAGAATATTCCCCGTAGGAAAGGAACGTTCTCGATGGCAGTACTGACCTGTTAGGTTCCCACGACGTAGTGTCCCGGAGTCGACAAGGCACCCTCCAATTACTCGCACATGTCAATTGCGGAGATATACTGCTACAGTCTGGATGTTCCTAGTGATGAATGTTAAAATTGTCGCTAGTGATTCGATACACAATACCATTAGGAAATATCGCTGTGATCGATGAAAGGTAGTCTGGTGTAATTGAAAGAAGGGGGGGGGGGGGAGGAGGGTTCGAATCCAGTGAAAACCAGAGTCATTCACAATATTTTTTCTATGATAAGCATCTATTAAGACATTGTGGGAAAGTTGAAATGTTTGTTAATAATTAAAAAATGCCGTGTAGGCACAAAGAATATATTTCTTACCATGCCAACTCTTCCCGTGGGTGTCGTGTCGACTAAGTGATTTGAAGTGTCACTGACCATTTATTTATTGAAGACTACTGCGATTGCCAACCCGCTTGAACAGCGTAGCGATTTTGGTAATTTACCTCCTGGTACATCTATATGCTTAGCTTAGGTAAGGAGAAACCTTTGAAAACTGACGACCAGCGAGTGGTAAGTTAAAAAAACCAAACAAAAAAGAAAAAGAAAAAAATAAATGCGAAATAAATGAATATCTATTTTTAACCAGCAACGAATACCTACTTAAAATGTACTTACTTCCTAATATCACAATATTCATATTAAAACATATTTTACGGCTTCTGAGTCTCAGAAACATATAAACTAAAATGTATTATAATTATGTATTTCATAACAATAAGTATACGATGCTGTAGCGGCTCCCCGGTCCCCGGTGATGCAAATCCACGCATATTGCAAATTAAGTCGTAGTTCATAGGTTTAACGCTAACAGCAAGACACTAGTTATTACGATAGCCGACAACCTATTCTGAAACAACGTTCAATTATAATTATAATCTCCATGTAAATGTAGAAGTTATATTAATATGCTTCTATCCTTACTATACTTGGTCCAACAATCCCTGTCAGGTCCAACAAACTGGAGGTTCCGGGTTCGAATCCCGGCGAGGGCATTATTTGTGTATTTATTTATCACATTTGTTCCTTGGTCATGGCTGTCTATGTATATAAGTATCTATATGTATCTATCTATTATATATATATATATATATATATATATCATCGCCTAGTACCCACATCACAACCCTTTTGAGCTTACCGTGGGACTAGGATGATTTGTGTAAGATGTCCCAAAAAAAAAAACAACTACATGCAACTACCTTAGTGAATAGGCCCTAGGTCACTCTTAACATAAAATAATGCAAAGCGATATTCCAACAGCTTATTTCGAATATGCATCACCTTTTCTTAACTGCCAATAGCTCAGACGAAAACGATAATTACACAATCGAAGCCGGAATAATATATAAGAATTCATTTTTCTCCCGCTTTAAAGTCTCAACCACCCCATAAGCAAAATGGTGTTGAAAATGGCCCTCCGTACTCACAATGCATGACTATGTTGCGCTAAAACTAAAGATTTTTCTGCCAGAAAACGTGACTCCAGAATTTGTTATATGGAAATTAGCGATTTGTATTGCGCCCGGGAACCTTCGCGTCCTATTCATTTTTTAATTCGGACAAACGAATCGAAACATCCTATGTACACTTACGACACAACACAATATCAACTATATCCTTGATGGCTCTAAGGTTACTTTTGATTGTAATGACAGGCAGTTGTGACGTATTTGTTTTAAGTTTCGGAATACTAGGAGTTGTGATACTGTGACAATACTGGATAAGCTATTTATTTTATAGTTGAAGCCATCACGTATAATCGCAGTCGTAAATTGAGATCTTACGGAGCTTGTGGCGATTTGTTCAGAGTTTACCAAGAACGATATATATAAACATTTACAACATGTACACAATCATGAAGATGAAATTGAAGAAGAAATAAGAAAGTCTACCGCGAACTTCGAAAGTTTTGTATTTTCAGAATCTGTCTTCGTCACCCTAATTAAATTTTGTCACGACTGACAAAGACAAATGCTCATAATTTACGAATTTCCAACATCTCCCGCTTCTTGGATTTACATTTGAAGAATTAAATTTTAATAATACAAATAATTTGTCAAATTGGTATGTAATTTATCCTGGTTCATACATTCAACCGAAAGTTATCCGTAAACCGTAAACCGTATACCTTAGACAGACACACCGCGAATATCGAATATATGAGGCAACTATCTCTGTTACTATAATTACAGATTGATTACATTGACAGAGATACAATTGCTTCGAATTTACGGTCTACTGTTGGGTCTAACGTGGGGTCTGCCCTCTGCTATTTGCTTTATATAAGTCAGGTCGCAAAGGTCGGGTATCAATAGAGCGATTTTATTTTATGTCTCAATGTTGAATGTCAGTGATTATAACTTAATATAGTTGTTCTCGTACAAGTCAATCATGTACAGAATTCGCGGCTTTAATTAATTTACTATACGGAAAGGGTTATACTCCATTTCAAATACCATGGCCCGATGCCACATAAAACTTTGAAGTGACATCGGACCATGGTATTTGAAATGGAGATTATAACAAGCTTAGTTTACATAATAAGGTCCAAAAGTTTCTGGCCCATGAATGCACATAAAGAAATTAAAAATAGTCACATTGACTAAGTCCTATACAGGTTTCAGCTGCATATAATTTAGGCCGGAAACTATTGGATTCAACTAAACGTATACGTAGGTAGTATTACGATGGGGTGCAGGGCTAAGGCCTGTTTATCAAAAGCTTGTAACTTGTAATACAAGTGGAAGTCTCGTTTTATCACCATTAATTAGATATGGACTTCCGCTTGTATTACAATACAAGTTACAAGCTTTTGATAAACAGGCCCCTGGTAGGTCTCGTGGTACACTCTGGGAGCCGCTTTTAGTGCCGCTTGTCTAGTGTGGCAATTATTAACTCATAATGTGTCTTTATGCATAGATTTTAGAAGGCCTAGGCAGTGGACCGAATATCCTGAATGATGTATGATGTAAATTTTCAATATCCAATTGAAGTATTTATCGTCACGATGACTATGTAAAACTGTGTCAATAAACGAAATAAATTAAGTAACATTAAGCATAATACTTGAACTTACTTAACTTCGCCCACACTTCCGTGGCCAAACAGTTGTACCAATTAAACAACTAAAGATCGACCTTGACTTGTACTGGATTAATTATTTCTATTGTACCAAAAAACACCTTTGCTTACAATATTACTCTTGTAGTTTCAAAACAAAAACGTTCTCAAAAGTGAACTTTATGACTTTGTTATAAGAGTTACGGATCCTGAGATGCTTGTGTTTTAGTTTAAGTTTAATCCAATAGCAGAGCACATGTCGGATGCGCTTAGCGAACGAATTTACTGGTCTAAAGGGAGTGGATAATTTATTCGATAGCGATTATCGAAATAAAAAGGATCGTTTTGTAAATGAGATGCCATTTTTACTTTGTAAATTGGGTAATGGGACCTTTATATTTAATAAAATATCACAAATTAATATGAAATACGTATATACAAACTACATTAGTGAAATGGTAAGAAAATGTTATTAAAAATTGTAAGCCAAATTAGCAAATGATCCGTTTGATGTTCGCTAACCTTACCTTATGAATGCTTTAAACACCAAAAGTATTATTCAGGTACGCGTGGCTGGCTGCTTTAATTTGAGAACATTAATAGTATTTTATGCAACTCTTGTTTAAGAGAGGTCAAAAAAGGTGAGTGGTGTGGATAACAATTTGAGGCGAAGCTGAAAATTGTCATTAAAGACGTCACGAGAATTTTTTGACTCAGTTAAACAATGTTGCATACTACACTTTTTCTACGATCACACATTTATTTTTAAATAAAATTGTAAATTTGAGAAATATTCTTAGTCAAACACAATTTTATTAATCATCAAGGTCGGGCGGGAGACGTCAAAATTAAAAAAGAAAGCTCCTCTATGGTTTACTGTTTATCTTTTTTTTTTTTAATTAAGTTGGCAGCCATGTACTTCATTAAGTACTGATTTTTCAATCCCCAGTTAACAGTAACTGTCAAATAAATGTTAGCTCTATCCTTTTTTGACTGATGACCAGTGATAAGGATGGTAATACTTTTAACCGAGGGATACTTTTAACTGAGGATTGAAAAATCAGTCCTAAGTCTTGTATACACGAGGTGTCTTAAAATGCAAAAAAAACGCACTGCGTGTAAACCCGAATGCGTTTATAGAGAATAGACAATATTATAGACTTATCTTGACATCTGTAAGGTAGGGGCTTAAAGGTGTGTTCACGACCATATTAATGACAAGTAAAAGTACGGGAGTAGAAAAAATATATAGCGGAATGGGTTACTCACCTAAATAATTAATAAGATATCGACGGCAAATCGGACAACAAGACTGATAGATACCCTGGATAAATTTGCTCTTTAAATGCTTTTTTTTTCTATCGATAATCGCTATCGAAAACTCCCGCCAGCACCATAATATTATAAAGACTACAGATGAGTAGGTACTTAACCATCTTCAAGTTGCGTAGGTGCCCGTCAAGTGTGGGTCTTATGGCTCAAAGTAATTGCTTTCCAATCCAGCGGGTAAGGTTAGATGTGAATCATTGTGAACATGTAATTAGTGGTTGTTTGACATGTTAAATCATTCTGCTTGAATTATGTAATCATTTTAGAGCACGGATTTTGTGTTGAGACTCGTATTAGTTTGAAAGAACCTTAAATTTTTCTTTTTGTGGATTAGATCCCAGCATAGCGATTTGAATAGGAGGTGGGAATACATAATGTACTTTTTTACTGCTTTTCCCTAGAGAGCTATGTGACCGTTTTTTCTAAAGTTTCGGAAAACGTAATTAGTATTAGCCAAGAAATATGAAACTTTCTCTCGTCTTGATCTCATTTGTATTTTTTTTAGAAGATATCATCATCATCATCATTTCAGCCATTCATCGCCCACTGATGAGCATAGTAGATATATTTCAGTAGATTTCAGCTTATAAGTATTTTAAATTTAAGAGTTGACTTTCTCAATTTTTTCTCAAAATTTGGTCATGTTGATATAATAAATAGATATAAATAGGTTAATTTGTTTGAAATTAAAATGTTAACGGTTTAATTTGCGGAAGTAGGTACCTACACAAATACATACTAAACACAGATTCCTAATATAAAATAATCGTATAGGTACATACAAAAAAGACGTCACGTCTGATATAATTTCATTTTGGCCCGTTTTATACTGACAATCATATCTCGTCATTCCAAACTGTAAAATCGAAAATACACATTATTTCTAGTCCAATTACGCGTTACTCGGAATGACGGACATGCCATTGCAGTACTGCGTATTTTTCGTAGCCGTCGGATAAGATCATGTGAATGGAACCTTTTAGAGCTATTTCAGGAATCTTGTCCAATAAACTACTAGAAAGATGACTCAGTATTCAGTGAGCTTTAATATCAAATTGCACATGGCAATACAATCGAACTTAATCTGTTCCAAAACAGATGAGCGTTGTTACTTCAAACGGACTTGTCTATATCGCATACGAAAATTATAAGGATGTTTTCCTTTCGCAGAACCACGGTATAGTTAAAAAATGAATGAGATTGTATGAAGTTCGCTATGATATTGATTATCTTTTGGGTTTCGGATTCAAAGATGTGGGCGTGTGAACGGCAGCGCTTGCGCATTATATTTTACGGAATTATTTGATGATGATTACCGAGGTCTCGCCTCAGGCATAGCCATCTAATACCAATCGTCTAATAAAGTCGGAGCCCGATTTTTACTAGTGTGTAGATGTTGAGGCGTTTGGAATCAATTTGGTAAGGTACTTTTAAGAATTTTGTTTGTCACAGGCGTGAGCCGCGAATTAAAGTACTGCAACTTCTGCTACAAGTCTTTGTACAAAAATAAAGTGAATCGAGATAGCCCCATCATCAACGGGCCAAATCTTCAACAAACGGGCCTGGTATCTAAACAAAGATCAGTATGGTATCTATCGGGTGGCACAAGACCGGTAATTGTGGCAATCTTTGGGGGAGGCCTATGTTCAACAGTGGCGTCTTTCGGCTGACATGATGATGATGATCTAAACAAAATTGCTAAAGTCACGAACAAAATCCACCTAGGGAGGTACACAGTCAAATAGCACTGCGCCCTATTCAATGTTATGTTACTGCCGAAGAATAAAGCTATCAGAGAGGACAACAAGGATGTTGATGACGAGGACGATCTTGACTCTTTAGCCATTGACATATTGAAGTCAGTGAATTCTCCAGTGTTTCAGGCGTCACTGCATCGATACGATAGTTAATAAATACGAGAGGCCTATGACCAGCAATGGACTAAGATGGCTGATAACGTAGCCAAGGGACAATTGGATACCTGCGACACAAGCGGCGCGATAAGTGTGATGCCGGAAGTATCAGATGTGCTCTTTTTGAAGGTATAATCATCAAAATCGTTAACCTGACTATCATATTTTATATTTTAACATTTTTGAATTCTTCTCGCTTCATATTGATCAACTTTGATTCTTACTATATAAAAAGTTCCTAATATTTACTGTAAATTTTGGTTTCCACTACATCAAGCACATACAATAAAGTGCAAGTGCTCCTTAATAACAATTTCAAAGATAAACGTATTACCTATTCGGGACAATTTATCCAGCATGACATCACATCCTATACTCGCAGTTGAACCTTTGCGAATCCGAAAAGACAATATGCATTTGGAAATGTTCCTTATTGTTGCTGATAATAATACGTGGTTCAATTTTGCTAAAATTTCCTGAGCACAATGCGTCAAACAAAGCAACATTCTTGATTGCAAATCCCAACCGTAATGAGATCGTGATTCGCTGCGCCAACTTGCACAGTGGGATGACATTTGAGCTTGACACAAAATGTCAGACGTCACCGTTTTGGCCCGAAGATGATTATGAATTTAGTAATCTGGGATTGAAAGTACTTTATTATCCTTATATATCTGGTCTGGTTTCCGCAGCAGAACCGTTTTAATTGTACCTTTGTTGGCATGATTAATATGTATACCTGTACCAAATTGCAGATTTCTAGTATTAACGGCCACTGAGCTATGCTGCGGACAGACGGACATGACGAAACTATAAGGGTTTCGTTTTTGCCATTTTGGCTACAGAACCGTAAAAACGACGCACTCTATGCATCTAGGTATAATACTTAGGTATTGTCATATTTTTTATTTAATAGACGAAAAAAAAGTATCTAATTTTTATTGATGATTAATATGATTATAATCGTACGAATTTTTCAGCATACAGGAAATTTGGTGCAGATATCCTTCGTAATATTCTTATTGCGACGCTGCGATCGTGCCACGGTCTTCAGTCCCATTTTTCTCACGAGCCTGAATTAATTCTAAACAGAATTTCTTTAAACCCATGTTGGCCGTCATATAATTATACTCCCAAAGAGCGAGGTATGGAAGCGTAGGTTGTTTCAAAATTCTATAGATTAAAACCTTACTGATTTTCCTCTATCAGAATTCCCGAATTGACAAAAGTAGAACCGACATGACCGGGTGGTGACGGCAGTAAGAATACATTGGCCAACTCCTCCTGCGGGTGTCGTAACAGTCAACTAAGGGATTGATTGAAGTGTCACTGACCATCATCTGATAAAAGATTCATCATAGTGGATACATTACTGCGATCACCAATCCACTTGCCCAGCATGGCGATTATGGGCATTTACCTCCTAACGTGTCTAAACGCATAGTTAAAAGGAGAGGCCTACGTCCAGCAGTGGACTATCATAGGCTGATAATGATGATGATGAGAACCGACATCCCCTTGAGAAGGATTCATTCATTGAGTTAAAATCCTAAAACTCTTAAACAGAATTTCCCTGAACCCGTGTTTTCCAGTCGGACGATAGGACCGGATATGGCCCAGTGTTCCATGACAATGCTATCACGCTCGTGCAGATGCGGCGCAGGCGCCCACGCAATGCCAAACGACCACATTGTATGGATGTTCCATCTTTAAATAAACTTTTCTTTGGACTTGCTAACATTACTCGGGAGACCACGAGGATGATTATCCTAGTTTTTCGTATTCATTGCAGCAGAATTGCTGAATACTGCTGGGTAAAAAGAAAAGTTCTCAGTCCTAGCAGGTATAAAAAGGATAGAGAATCCCACCATAACACTTGGCTTCAGAATACGGATATGAAATCTGAGGTTACGTGCATGGATATTCTCATAGATTTCAGGAACGGAGGCCTGGGTTATGTCAAATTTCTAGACTAAAACCTTACAAAAAGAAGGGTCTTTTGTAAGAATCCCCGAACTGGCAAGAAGTAGAACCAATACTTCATGTCAGTTCTTGAAAACTTGAAAAGGGTTCATATTCATGCTCATTGAATTAAGCCTAAAACACTTAAACATTTTTCTCCTAAACCCGTGTTTTCCAGTGGAACCAACAGGAACCGATATGGCACAGTGTTCCGATAGCAGAATGGCATCTTAGCTAGTCATGAAGATGTACTCTACTGTTTTGAGAAAATTCTGGCAGGTAATTTATTCCATGGACCATAATTGTAAGGATATTTAAGGCTTATCCACGCAACACTCTCCCGCCCTCCGTGAGCAGGATACGGATCTATCTGAGCGCGTTCGCGCATGCTCCGTCCCTACAATTTTAATACGTCTCCACTTAGATTCATCACTTCGGACGATTGCTGGGAATTCAATGCAGAACGAGGATTTGTATTGGATTCAGTCGGGCTTTGATCGGTCATGGGCCCATTCAGCATTTGAATGGATGTAAGATATTCTTAAATAAAAATGCAGAGTGGTATCTTGCAAACAGTAGACAAAATAAATAAGGAATAGGTTCTGTTCAGGTACTGGTGAAATAATAAGACGCAGGTGTAGACTTTGAAGAAGAAGTAATTTATTTTATACTTCACGGCGACACGAGCGTAGCCCGGAGGCTGGAGCCTCGAGAGTGACTGATACAATTTTCTATTTTATTTATTTTATGTCATTCATTTAAATACAGAATTCATCCGAAAGCAACCAATAATGTAGATGATTGTTTTACAACCCCAACAGTACACAACAAGGTAAAAAATAGTTATACTTTCAAGTTTTTTAGTAAAAAAATCAAGCTGTCAGTCCATTTGAACGGGCTCTCATACTTCTATGGAGTTATTAGAATTGGGGGAAAGGTTACGGAACCAACCTCTAGTAGTATGAACTATCCACAAGTGTATAAATTAAATGCCAAATAAATTATATATGTTTTTTCTCAAACCTTTAAGTCGCCTTTTTCCTTCTATCTTATATCTAGACTGTAATAAACACTTACAATATTGATAAGTAGAAAATAAAAACAGTGACTGCAATCAGACATAACAGCAGCAACATTGGCCAAAATACTAAATTTTGTGAATAAGGGATAAATGCCATAGCTTTACATTACAACCAGTATTAAAGATAACAAATTACCAATTTAAATCAATGACAATAATTGAATAAATGATTTAAAAACTCGCAATACATTTTCATTAAGAATTTCACCATTTCGTGCAATCGTGAGGTCGAACGCCCAAAATTATAAAAGTGGTTTGCTACAGCGCAATTTTGGAAACGAGTTCATATTTATTTAATTTTAATAACAATCTTGTTATTGGTAATTCATCAACCTGCGTAACGTTCGGATACTGGCTTTTATTTTTAATAAGCCTTTGCTCAGTGAATGGATATAGGATAATTATAATTACTTGACTATCTAAATCGGCATCAGCGACCCTACCGCGAACTACGAAGTTCGCAAATTTCGAGGATTTGTCTCTGTCACTCTAATGACGCCTTCGTTAGTATGACAGAGACGAATCCCCGAAATTTGCGAAAGCATACGGCCTGTTTAATGATAAGCAGCTACCGTAGCCTATGGTCGCCTGCAACTCCTCCAACTACTATACCTCCAACATGCCCGATGCCGACCCTTTGAAATCTTAGAAACTTCTTTTTTGATGAAGTTCATCATTCGTTGAGATGGGCATTAATCGATTATTTTTTTAATCAACTAATTAATCGACTAAACAATCAATCGTCACAAAACTAATCGCGATTAATTTAATTAAGATTAACTTAATCGCTGCGGAATTCGATTAACGATTAATCAATCGGCATTTTAATCGACTAAATTAACGATTACGTCTCGATTACATTTTGAAACATAGTGCATAACAAAAAAATAATATGTATTTCATTCAGTATATTTTTTGAAATCATTCTAGAGCAGGGTAAAAAAAATGTTACTTAGCTATTTTAAAAATTGAATAAGAAATCGATTTACACAATTCATCATTTCATCCATAAATATCATATAATGTATACTCGGCGGGCCAACCACGGTTTGTCCGTAGTAAAGAGCGGCGTATTTGAAAAATACAAGCCGTTGGCTCGATTTCTAAAGCAAGTATTGAAATTCGCAACTTTTTCTAGGTACTGATAAACTGGTTGGCCAGAAATTTATTAAAAGTACCAACAAAATTTTTAATAGAGCATAACTAAATTCTTGCTAGAATTAGTTCAAACTTCATTATTCTTACCTGCTACCGACCCTTGCTCATTATTCTCATAAGTAAGTTATTCCTTTCGCTCTTACGAAAAACAAAAGAGATGGTAAAGGGCCGTAGTAAAAAAAAATAACTTGCCCTTATCGCGTGATTTGAAGACATTTACTGCCTAGACTTTACGGTGTTATCTCGGTCGGATTTTTGACTCTGAACCGTCATTAATATTACTTAGCAATAACAGGACGTAGTGGCTAAGAATTCTATGTTAGCGTTTGCTAAACACGTGTGCGGCAGCGTTTCAAACAAATTCTAATTCTGTTCCTATGTTATATTATAATATAAGTGTACCTGAAGCTGGAAGGTCCTCGGATACTAAAAGCATCAAACATAGTTTTAAATAGAAAATAACTGATTTAAAATATTTATTGATACTTTAAATTTCAGTGGCCATTGAAGAGTTCCGCTTGACACCTTATGGTTACATTATCGGATTATCCGATCAGGAGGCCAACTTGTGACTTTCAAGTATTCGATTGCAGGGAAACAGGTTGAAAATAGTCGCACTCAAATGTGTTTCCCAAATAATCAGTATAAATATAAAAGACCCGTAATGACCTAGGTATTGTTATACATATACATGCCTTAAGGTATACCAGTCTGTCAGCCGAACCCGAAACTTAGTTAAACTTAAAAAAAAAAATCTAATGTCAATAGAAAGAAAATTAATCTAATTAATCAATCGATTATAGATTTAATCGCTCGTATTTAATCAACGATTAACTTAATCGTGATTAAATTAGTCGAACATCTTACGACTAAGATTGATTAATCGTCACTTTTAATCGTTAATCGATTACTTTTAGGCTAATCTTAATTGTTAATCGTTAGTCGATTACATTTTGCCCATCACTATGAACCCCATAGGTACTGTAGTCCCTTGAGAAAACTTAGTTTGTCACCAAATACCTAAAATTTTGTTTATGTTGAACAAAAAAATATAATTATGTTTCTTTATCTCCTGAACTATCAACATTGTAAAATTACAATTACATAACGCATTTACATTCTTAAAAGTAGGTATTCGAACACGCTTGTAAAATGTATGCTATAATAAGTTATGTTCATCGAAATATGTATTTAGCATTTCCTTAAAATATAGCAATTGAACCCGCACGGGGAAAGTTCCGTTTTCAAATTTAAATATTTGACTGTTCGAAATACAAATTATTATCTCATTTGCGAATGCAGAGCTTTAGTATGAAATAAAACAATTTTAAACTCTGCTACTTAAGGAACTAGGTTGAAAATCTGTTCACCAACGTCTACAGTAAGTATTGCAAGGTTTTTTTAATGTATGCAATTTGTTTGGTTGCTAAGGCGCCATTTTTCCACATCGTGAATAACTGTATCATTGGTTTGACGAAATTTCACTGATTACTTAATTATTGTTTCTGTGAAATTTATGAGTACCTATAATTTTAAACTTCTGACATGCAAGACCGTCGCAGGCTTGAACTTTACAAGAACCTTGTTAATTTTGATGGATTGAGATGAAGATGACTCGAGCTTAAATAATAAATGTTCGGTATGATTTAAATAAGCGTAGTCTAAAAAGTCAACAAGGTTGTAAATCAAGATAGAACATGCTCCTAAATACTGGTACGTTACGAAACAGCCTTTTAAAAAACCGTTCCGAATTTTTCAAAATTAGAACATCGTTTAAACTGTAATGCTCGTGTACATCACAGCACGCCTCCGCCCATTCCTTGTAACATATTGTAGCAAAAAGTTAACTTTTTAATTTTTATACGAATGACTTTGATTTATACGTAATGCTGGCTGGAAACTTATAATTATAGATTCGATTATTTTTGTTACTGGCAATGAAAATCTCGTTTCGTTTTATTTACTGGCAGTGTCTTGTTTACGTGAAATGAATTGTCGAATTTCTTCTGCCAAATTGAGGAGGCATTGCTATAAAAATGAGTTATGGTTGTCGTTTTACGTTCAGTTGGACAATTTAATCTTCGTAAGTGGGATATTCATATTATTTAAGGCTACATTGAACATGGAACGGCCATGTTTTTTGATTGCCAAAAGTACGTCTTAATAAAGGTACCTACAGTAGCGAAGGATGTAAAGAAATATTACAGTTAAATCACATCAAGGTTGCTTTTTTTGACGAAATTCTGCAAGTTTGTGTATTTTTTTGCTGTATATAAAACAAATAATTGTATTAGTTAGTGAATACTTTGTTTACTTTTTAGGATTCCATTCCCAAAAGGTAAAATGGTACCCTATTACTTGTACTAGGGCTACGCTGTCTGTCTGTCCGTTTTTCACCGGGCTGTATCTCGTGAACTGTGATAGCTAGACTGTTGACATTTTCATAGACTGTGTATATTTGATGCCGCTATCAATCAAATCAATTTTTATCAATAAAATACAAAAATTTTACATGTCACATTGTTCACAACATCATTATTACATAAGGAAACAGAAAATACTAAAAAGTAGAATATAATCGATAGTTTAAG
>JALPQI010024160.1:0-13003 GCA_025490895.1 Thaumatotibia leucotreta | reverse complement strand
GTTCCGTGATACTTCAATCCCTTAGTCGACTCTTACGACACCCGCAGGAGGAGTTGGGGTGGTGACAAATGTATTCTTACTGCCGTCACCACACGGCCAAAGTGAGCAATATTTCTGGTAAATCTCCACGTTTTCTTTAATATACCTCTGCCTTGGGCGCAGTAATACTCTGTGAGAGGAATTATGACACATATTATGATAATTTTCTATGGGTCTCTAATCAATTATTTAATCCTATACAAATCTTACCCCCTTATTCATAAACGTTTGTTAACTTAACAAGCCGCTAATAATTGTTTGTCCCTTTTGCTCTTATGGACACATTGTTAAGACCGAAAGGGACAAATAATTATTAGCGGCTTGTTAAGTTAACAAACGTTTATGAATATGGGGATATTGGGGATTTGTCTCTTCGGCATAGTTAAATGAATTGAAATCAGCACCAGAAACGAGTATAAGGATATTATGCATAAGGCAAGGATATCTTAAGGAACACGGGAAGAATGGCGAGATATATTGACGACTGTCCCATAATTTGCAAAAGATAGTTTGGAAGAGGTTTCGAAGAAGCTGTACTGTGAGTACCTGCAAAGCAGTAGTGACACAAAAGTAGTACAGTCAGTTAAGTGAAGACTTCCTGGTTAATTTCCAAAGCTAGAAATTATACATATTTTACAGACAAACGGGTCTTAATCGCGTAAACTTACGTTTAATTATATACTGACGATTAAGACCCGTTTGTCTGTAAAATATGAGTGATAATCTAGAAATTATAGCTACCTAACTATATCGATTCGATTTTATTATTTGAAATATGCAGTTTTTATAGGTACATGCCTTATTGTAAAGCGTACCAGTGGCGCTCGCTCGGAAGGTTTTCCACGGAAGACCAGCGTCAAGAAATTCAAGAGATGCCTTGACACAAAGCTGAGTGGAAGCCTTTTCAGCAATGATTTTTCATCAGTTAGGTATTTTCTTCAACAGTTTTGTTGTGTTCTAAGTTCTTGAATAAACGTCTTTCTATTCCCTTTAGCTAAATAATCAATTAGATTTAACAACTCCTCTTTAGACCTTATGACGTATCAGTAGCATAAATTAATAACTACCACGCTTTAAAGCTATCAGCGTAACCCTTAACGCGTTGATATAAGGTTCAAAATAGCACTCCCGCAACAATGACCGTGAAACCATAATTGATGGATGCACTTGCACTACAAGTTGTTAGAGAAGATTGATGATCAGTAAACAGGTCGATAGCGATCGATGGCAAGGTCAGCCTTGCACCCTTTGATAATTGGCTAGGTCACAATTTTATTCATACTAATCTATCTGATCGTTAAGGTGTTTATTTATACATTTTGATCGCTTTCCTTTTAGACTTATTTGGTCACGCTAGTACACATAATATTGGATTTTTTCATAGAAAATACTGGAAATATGCTTTTTCAATGTTATTGTAAAATATTCATATTATAGTACAGTCAAAGACAAAATAAGGTGTACACAAAAATGTTCAAAAAGATGTCCCAGTGCACTCTAATTCTGTGTAATAAGAGCGTCGTAACATATTTATGAGCGGATTCTTTCGATACTTATTTTTGCACTTGACTGTAGATGTGGAACCAATTTTGACATCAGATTGTATTGGAATTTCCCTGAATTTTTCTCCCAATCCAAAAAACATCGAGCTTTATCGTTACATGGCTCCGTAGATACCTACATCACAAGCTTTAATTGAGCTTAGGCCGCGGGATTAGGTCAATTTGTGTAAGATGTCCCAAGATATATCTTTTAAGAGGATATTTTGTAGTCAAATAAGTCTTATACCATACCTATGAGTGATTGTCACCAGTCTCCTATTTCACCACGTTGACAGGTACTACAATTTGTAAATTTACTGTTACTCCAATCGGGGGCGTCTATAGGGCGACATATGCCACGGGTTACGGAAAATAAAAAGTAGTTTATTTAACGATGTAATAACGTTATTAGTAATAATTTTATGTTGGTGGCGAACAACCACATGGACCGTTCGATAGTAAGCGGTAGCCGTAGCCTACGGAGGCCTGTGACGTCAGTAACAATGATATTTTACAATTGTCACACTTGTAATTACGGTGAAATAGGCCAGAGGTAGTGACAATGGCGTTGTAGCGTTGTTGGTACAGTCAGGGAATTTAATTTCCTACCCATTTCGTAGAAATGTTGTTAGGCATTCACGATGCATTAAGGTCGAAATTTTAATTTTAGTATTGATGTGTCAATACCCATTATTTGTCAGTGTCACTGCACGTCACATAGAACCTCTTTACGAAGTTATTTACTTTTCTAATAAATAATTACTTAAACACATGGCAGATGCTGTCAGTGTCAGTCGAGAAAATTGTGAAATAATTTTCAAAAGCGAAATTATTGTGAGCGCAAATGTTAGAGTTACACCAGGAAGGAGTAGGAATTCATGAAATAACACGTTGGTTAAATGTGATTAGGAACACTGCTCGCCGTTGGGAACGGCGATACAATGCTGAAGGAAACCTTATTGATCAAAGGCAAAATAACCATCGCCCGCTAGCATTAGCCGAAGACCAACGCCGATTAATGCAACGTCAATATAATTTGGATGGCTCTACGACAACAGGACGGTTTGCAGAAATGTTTGACGTTCACCCTAGAACAATAAGGAATTGCCTACATGCAATGGATTTTCATCACAGGCGGCTTGCGAAAAAAATTGCATTGACCGAGGCTCATAAAGCAGCGCGACATCACTTCGCCCGTCAGTAATTAAATCTTGACTAGACATCTACAGCATTTTCCAGGTCTCAAACCGGATGATTACATTTGTGGCGTGGTCATTCGCGATCTTGGTGGATACACGTGTTTTTAATTGAATTTTTTATGACTATTGTGTTAATTTGTTGCGTTGAAAACTTATTTTTTTTAATAAACACCCTGGTCAAGTGATTGATTAATTAATAAGATTGAATGAGATAAAATAGTGTTCTTGTTATGAATAATATATGCTATGAATAAAGAACGTCCGTTATGCTTTTATTGAATTATCACTTTAGTCAATTATGTTAGTTTATCGACAGAAACATTTTGCTTTCAGTCTATATATCGGCACCAGCGGCCCTACCGCGAACTTTGAAATCCGCAAATTTCGAGAATTTAATGACGCCTCTAATGACGCCTTCGTTAGAGTGACAGAGAAAAATGATCGATATTTACGAATTTCGTAGTTCGCGGTAGTAGACCAGTGTCTGGATTCGTCGACAATCAAAAATTTAAACTTTGATTCCGAGTTCCCGATTCATTCAAATATAGCAAGACCGAAAACAATACAAATATATTTTGTTAGATTTACGATTACTGTCATCCATTTTTAGCAGTGCCTTGACGTTTTACAGTTCCCCATGTCAACGTTCTTATTCATATCAGTTGCCTAGTAACACAAACGAATGCGTCTGATATGTCAAAGTAACGTTGTGCTTACTTGCTTAGTAGATAGCTCTTATGATGACTGTTTGCTATACGATATTGATCCTTAGGTGGGTAGGAATTTAAATTCCCCGACTGTACCATTAGGGAGCGGAATTCTAAAAATTATCAGAATTGTGAACGTTGTTAAAAATAGGTGCGGACGAATCCATGAGTTTTAAGTGTAAACAATTCGCATCTGTTAGTAAACACTCTCAATCTATTTTAACACACATTTTAAGGTGTTACACGAAAGTGCCGAACTGATACAATGTTACGCAAATACATGTTATACTATACCGTGTCTAAATATAATACGGACGATAAATTAAACCAGGCATAGCGTTAATTAGTCTAATTATTAATTGCAATTGCTGTTGGAAAAAGTGGATCGGCGGCATTAGCAGAAATTGAGAAAAACATAAATCCACGGTTTCGATTTCGATATTCTTACTGTGTTTTTGATATAGTACTTACATAAGTAAGTTTATAAAAAATGTTACGGCACTAAATATAGTGCATTTACCCTTTATTTGTACAAAAAGTACATCATAATTAGTTATTATAATAATAAATGTACACTTCTAAGAGCTCATATGTTTCTCTTGCTATAAGGGAGAAATAAGCCTTTTTGATAAGGACTTTGAAATTTTAACATTTTAGAGGACAAGAAGAGACTTATTAGAACTCGAAATTCAAAACATATATATATTTATCTACTTTTAGTAAAACTACATTCATAGTTTAAAAAAAGTTGAAAGTTGAAATAAGTCCCTTTGAAAAGACACTCCTCAAATTATTAAATATATAGATACGATCTTTAAACATTCTGAGTGTTTTGAGGTAAAAGAAGCCGAAATAGGCGGTTATTAATTTCTAAAAGTCATAAAATAATCGATACCCTAGTGTATAATCCAAAAATGAGACTATAATATGCAAAAGCCACTTGGTTAGATGGTGCAGTTGATACAATTTGTCGCCAGCGTGGTCTGCCTGTGACCACGGGTGTGACGTCATGCCCAAAGCCTTAGGATACTATTATTAAACTTTCGGACGCCAGGGACTGATATATTGGCACAACAGGCTCAACGCCAAAGGCGGATATATAAGTCCTGGTCCACACAGCAATATAAACCTACACGTACGTGCGTAAAATTCACTTTCAGATTTGACATTTTACTGAAGTGGCGTTTGAGTGACAGCTTTTGTATTGGATGTGGCGTCAAAAAGGTTAAACCGAAGTGTACGCGATAAATACCTAACCTGTAACCACGTGAAAACTAAAAGACCTAATGGAAATAGTTAAGTATTCACTTTTGTAAGATTTCACTTTAAATAACATCAAACTTTTAGAGAGTTCCACCTCAAAGCGCCGCAACCTGGCAACACCGAACAGCTTACTCGAGGCGTGCTCTATAATCCTCACTTTGTATTTCACTATTTTTAAAATATACCGCGGCGAGGCAATCTTCGGTGAATATTTCTTGAGGTCTTTTACTTGCAAAATTGTAGCGAGACGTGTAAATATTGCATCTTATTACAGGGAAATAGGGTATAGAGTGTAAATCACTTTTGTAGTACAAAGGAGACTGTACCAGGTCAGAGGAGGATTAGGTACGAATATAACAGCAGAGTAAGAGGAAATTCAATTTGTATAGTGTTTGTGGGCCACAACTACAGAATAGTTTGTCAATTTAATTGATTCCATTGTGTATATTTCTGTGAGCTTTCTTTGCACAACGGGAAATTCATAAAGTTGTCTTTATTTCAAGATTTTCTTTAGTTTCATCTATCCCTTTTGTCGGTCATAAAATGTTGTGGGTTAAGCTGAGAGTACACCTACGAATTGTTGGTGGAAGTTTTGAACTATGTCACATGCAAGAAAGACTTGCATTTTGTTGCCTCTCATTCTTAGCAATGACTGCGTCTCAAGGCCGTGTGATGACGGCAGTAAGAAATACATTTGTCTCCACTCCAACTCTTGCGGATGTTGTAAGAGTCAACTAAGGGATTGAAGTGTCACTGACTATTCTTTGATAGAAGATTGAAGATGGGCAGCACCGCAGCAGCCTCATCATAGTGGACACATTACTGCGATCGCCATTCTGCTTGGCGACTTGCTTGGAATTTACCTCCCAATGCGTCTATCTATACCCATAGTTTATAAGAGAGGCCTACGTCCATCAGTGGACTGAGATAGTCTGATGATTTGATGTGACTACGTCTCAAAACTTGCGGCAATAACTTGCAAGTGTATGTGTGCTCAGCATTTCTTCATCTGTGTATCAAAAATAGTCCAAAAATAATCAGCGTTTCAGTTCATCTTTTATTAACATGTAAATGGGCACATGTGTAATATTGGCATCGTACTTGCAAAGTTGTTATAACATTCATAGATTTAAAGACTGTTTCATATTTGTGAGTTCCTATAATAAGCTCTATATAAGGTCCTAATTTATTAGATGCAGATATTTTTACAGCTGATAGTACTCGGTCTCTGGAGTATATTAAACCGTGAAACATTATAGCTTTTACGATGTTTTTTTGGAGAAAACGGAAAAAACAAATTTCCTACGTAAAAACACCCTGTTTATGTGATTATTAAATGAAAACTCATTGAACAGATTCTAGTACCTCTTTTACATACCACTTAACTGGAACTGGCCACTTCTCGTCGATAATTTAAATACTTTATTGTCAATGTCATGTTATTTTCCTTTGGATTGTGTCGTTTGATGACATGACAGACAGTGTTATTGTGACATGTGATAATGCACACATGATGATTTTTTTTAGACGAAATTATAATTCATTTTTTTGTTAGGAAAATGAAATCAAAAAAATTACATGAAAAGATTTCTTAATTTATATTTAAAATTAATTATTTTAATGTTAAGTATCATGTGTTAAAATATCTGCAACTAATAAATTAGGACCTTATATTTATATTTAATACTCATATTTTGTCAATGAATGGCTGTTGGAATTCTTACATAAAATAAATAAATAAAATGAAACTGATTGTGGCAAAAAAATATAAATTGGCAACAATTCTACTCATAATAAAATCGCAATTATGCATACAACCTGTATACAGCTTAATTGAGTTCTGGGTCACAAAAGGGCTGAAAATGCTGAAATAGCACTACTCGTATTTTATAAAAACGTCATCGCGAAAACGCTTTAACAAAAAACAAGCGAGCAATCGGCACGTTGTCACTGCAAATGAAATATTCTAAATTTAAATAAATTTTCATCCCTTCCCAGTTTCAACGTAAAACGGATACATAGAGTAGAGCAACTGTCAAAATGATACAAAAAATCCTTCAAATCAAGGTTTTGTTCTATTTTTTTTATGTGACGGTAGACAACTGAGCTCTCAGCCCACCTGATGGAAAGCGGGAACTGAGGCCCATGGATTGGATGGACATAGTGACCAAAAAATCGCCTACGCGCTGTCTACCCTGAGGACTTAGATGGATTGCCTCTATGACAGTAATTACACCGGCTATCTTACCCCCAAACTAGAATACAGTAATTAACTATTTAGCGGCAGGTTAAAGGGTAAGACGGTGGTAGCTATCCGGGCGGACCCTGCACGAGATCCTACCATCAGCAAAAATAATTTCGGTTTTTTAGATATAATAATAAGTTTGTGTATAAAGGGCATGTGTATGCTGCACGATCTACTAACATGATAAGTGGTTGACACCTTGAGAAAGCCACGTAATTGTCAAAAAAATTACATTTATTTGTACATTTGAATCCTATTAAACTGTGATTTTAAGGGTGACCCATGAGACCGTAGACATAAAAAACGTGACATAAAAAAACTACTCTTGCTACTTGTCACTTTGACATAGTTCTAGAGTGACTAATGTTATGCCAAAATGTATTGCAGAAAAGCCTTCGGCACACTTTTATCCCTTTCAAGTGAGTGAACAACAGTTAACCTGCAGAGCGTCTGACGATGACGTCACACGCTGCTGCATACTTGCATAAGTCGATACATTTGCACTGCAATTCGGTTGTAAATAAAGCACATAAATCGGAACCGCGGTGGTCGTCATCATAAGATAAGCAAGTCTCTACCATACGGAGCAGGGTTATGTTTTCAAAATGATGGGCGTTTGTCCGATCCCTGGCGATAAATTAAAATAATAATTTCGCCAGTCGTTTTGAACTATTTTTTTCGCACTTGTGTAATACCGCGCTCGAAATAGGATACCGAAATTAGTTCTTCATTATTAAATAGTAAATTTAAGTATATACGCCACAAAATACCAATTTAATATAGCCCGTTTTCTATTGAATCCTCGATCAATAACTAATTACTATGAGCATCTAATAATAAACTTATGCTCGCTTGTTACTAAGTGGCTTTACGTAATGCTGAGAATTGATTTAGCCCGCTCCTGCTAGGGAGGACATACAGGGTGACTTAAGAAGCGAATAGAATCATAGTTGAGCATTTCGCACACCTAGATCAAAACAGTATTATTTTAGAATTATAGTCTAACGTGAGACTCAAATATATTTCAATATTTACCGAAACGGGTTACTAGCGTAATTTTAGAAAATTTCTTGACATGTTTCGATCCATTTAAAGTTGTTATCGCATATATGATACATATCTACTCAGAATTGAGAGCTCTTTCAATCATAATAGGAGAAAAAAAATGTATAAAATGTACATACAATTTTCGAACCTTCAATTCCGTTACCGCCATAATTACAAAAATGGTAACAGAATAGAATGGAAAAAAACCTTGGGACTACATTGTTTCCTACCAGGATGTCAAGACCTCGGGATTTTGAGTGGAAATCTTGTTAAAAGTTCATAAAAAAAGGAGAGGGTGACAATTTTGAAAAAAAAAATACTCAGATGTCTGTGAGCACCCTAGCTGTTCCGATATATCTGAAGGCGACTGTACATCCTATATGTGGGCGTTGCTATATGATTATTTTAGATGAGATGCGATACTAAACGCGAAACTGCTAGGCACACACCTTTAATATTATCTATATACGATTACTATAGCTTCACCCTGTATTTGTTCAAGAAAATATTTCGGGCATACTTAAGTAATAGGACGGTACTTTCCGTGAGCTGTCTACTAGAATAACATTTCTTATTAAGTTATTGTAAAAGCGTGCCGAAGATTTTCAAACTAATCTTTAACCAGACGCCAAGAATCCCTCAACGTTAGGCCGGGATTACACCTGTGAGTTCTTACGTAAGTTATAAGGACGGAGCTACACTAGACTCCAGGGTGCTTAGCCAAGTTGCCAATCGCTAGCGCTTGTTAGCGCATCGTAGTTTGCCCTCTTTGTCGCACTAATATGAAGGTGTGACAGAGAGGGAAAACTACGATGCGCTAGCAAGCGCTAGCGATTGGCAACTTGGCTAAGCATCCTGCTGGCGCAGACACCCGTGGGTCCCGCTCAGCAGTGTTATTCACTAAGGAAACCGCCTTGCTATCAGCGCTGTGTCAGCGCTGCGGCTGCGGCAGCGTCGAGCGTAAAAATGGTATTCACTAATGCACTTTAAACGACACTAGCGCTCGGCGACTAATGCGGCGTGAGCTGGAACTACACTGCGTGAAGATTTTCAAACTAATCTTTAACCAGACGCCAAGAATCCCTCAACGTTAGGCCGGGATTACACCTGTGAGTTCTTACGTAAGTTATAAGGACGGAGCTACACTAGCTGGCGCAGACACCCGCGGGTCCCGCTCAGCAGTGTTATTCACTAAAGGTGCGTTTAAACCGAAAGAGCATTCGCTGTTCTAGCGCCCGTTCTAAGAATTCAACCAATCACGTTTTGTGTACCGATCGAGTTTCGTAGAGTGGGACTAGTGGGAGGTTAGAACAGCGAATGCTCTTTTAGTTTAACCGCACCTTAAGGAAAACGACTTGCTAAAAATGGTATATATTCACTAATGCACTTTAACCCTTAAATGCATGAATTTTTCTTTTCGTTCCAAAAACAAAATTTGCATACCTAATGGCGTCGCAAGCACGAGAAAAATAGAAAAAAAAATCTGTGGACATATTTTGGGTGGAATTTGTACTATACTAAACAACATTTCGATACATCATGCATTATGCAATTTTTGCAAAATCGTGCATGGCAAAACATACAAATATTACTTACTTTTATATGGAAAAGTATATTAAATTCAGTAATTGTAAAATCGTTATGGTATGAATTACAAAATTCGAATAAAAAATAATTTCTTACTTAGTTATAAACCGCTAAACGCACACAACGAAAACAAATTTCCGCCATCTTGCTTATAAACACATGTAAGTTTTTTTTGTACAGTTACGCCAACAAATCAGTAATAAGTTTGAAAGTTCATTAAATTTCCTTGCAAAATTAACCTTAAGAACATAATATACGTATCTAATTTTCAAACACCAACTACGTTTTGGTTATGTACGATACATCGTACACCATACATTTAAGGGTTAAACGACACTAGCGCTCGGCGACGAATGCGCCGTGAGCTGGAACTACACTGCGCCGAGCGAGAGTTACCACCAACAGTTCGACGACGAGTTGTTCTACGTTAGTGAATACCGTTCTTCGCAGCGCTGCGCTCGACGTCGAAGTGAAGCCTGTCTCGTCGTCGAGCTCGTTGATGAACGCAGCGTCGAATGTGTGAATAAGAGAATAGCATAGCTGAATTAACATCCGTCGCACGCAGGTAGCGTTGTTCATACAGTTTCTTGTTCAGTGTCTGTTCCGTCCAGAGACGCAGCTGGCGAGAAATTGCGCGGGTTTTGCGAATTATGGTCCCATTTCTTAATTTTTCACTGGGCTTTTGATTACTCGTATTTTACGATTATTAGATTCAATTATTAGATCAGCCTAAAATAGGCTTCTTTTACCTCAAAACACTCAAAAAATATACTTCAGTTTATTCCTGTAGGTAACTGCAACCCGTGCCGTCTTTCTATACACGTCTATACACGGTGTAGCACGAGTAAACCGAATAATTTCAATAGTTCGTTCATAACCACTCACGTGCTTTGATTTTTGCGATAGACTCGATTTCTATGTAAAATAAGAGTGATGACATGTAGCAAAAGCTACATGAAGCATGTCAAAGGCTAAGTAAAAAAGGTTAATGAATCCAAGTCGAAAGTTTTATTTTTTGTTGTTTTTATAAATAATAAATGAATTAATTTTAGTTCACCAATCAATATATACGCCTAGACTCAACCAACGTTCATACTACATGAGCGAAGCTGGCGCCTGTAAGTCCTGTAACCCTCGCTCAACGGAAAATTGAGCTATGCCGTTGTGTATAGCCAATGGCTGTCAAAAGCACAGCTAGCTGTAATGGTTGTTGAAAGACTTACCCCCTTATTCATAAACGTCTGCTAACTTAACAAGCCGCTAATAATTGTTTGTCCCTTTTGCTCTTATGGACACTTTGTTAAGACCGAAATGGACAAACAATTATTAGCGGCTTGTTAAGTTAGCAGACGTTTATGAATAAGGGGGTAACACCTTTAGTCATAAACATTTCTTAACTTAGCAGACCGCTAAGTATTGTTTGTTTCGGTCAAAAAAAAAGCTTCTTGTTAAGTAAAGAGACGTTTACGAATAAAGGGGATAAAAGATAAACAGATATTACAAAAGACCGAAATTGGTACTATATTGAGACTATATTTTTCGCTGATGTACGCTGTCAAACATAATGGTAGAGTTTTTCGGAAAGTGAATGTACGCCAGTGTTGGGCAAAAATTAACTTGAATAAGAATAAGAATAAAAAATTTAAAGTTATTCTTATTCAAATCGATTTGAATAAGAATAATTCTTGTACTCGTTAATTGAATTGGATTGGTAGTGAATAAATCACGGTACTTTTATTTTAAATGAAGAATATGATTCGAAATAACTATTTCAGAAATCGGATTATTCTAACTAACGTTTTATTCAACTAACATGTTATTTAGAATAAAATTAATTTTGTAGTGTAATAAACATTGTTTTTAGCACATTTTGATGGTAAATCCCGGAGTTCTTTCATGGTTCAATTAACCCTTTGTATTAATAATTACATCTTAAGTTTAATATGTTTAGTTTGTTTACATGAGTCTTATAAATTTGATGTCATAAGTATCTATACAATACTTTATGGATACAGCATGTAGTAAGGGTCACGGTCCATACAAAGTTAAGAAAAATTGTGCGCTGCGAGTTACAGTTTTGTAATTTTAACCAGAGCTAGAGGGTCTCAAAATAGTTGTTTTTAGATGTGGAGGGAATACCAATTCCCCCCCTGAGCGCGGGGGGAGGGGGGTGAATGTGCATGCGGAAGGGTTACGATAATTTTTTTTTTACTAATTAATAAGGCCTACTACGCGTTGTTTGGTATCATTTTCGTGTAAAACAGACATGGAAAATCCATTTTTCATCATAAACATGACCGATTTCATATAAAAAAGAAGATTTTTTGGAGTAAAAGTAAAGAAGCTACCGTTTTTATTTTAATTTAAGCGTCATATAAGTATTAAAAAACAAACTAATCAAATTTAAAAAAATACTGTAAGATAGCATATTTATTGCAGTTTTTAAAAATATACACAGTTTGTGGTCTTTCATACAAAAAAACACTGAAAAAAAAATTGCACCTATCGCGTACCTCAAACAAAAACCTCCACGTAACCTCCTCCTACCTCAAAAAAGAGACTTTTGTGCCCGCAACTGCTCGTAGATTATACATATTCTTGTACTTATGTACCTACATATTATTTTTCATATTACAATTATAAATATTTATTGATACGAAAGTAAATTGAATATTTTCTGATCTTCTTTTTTTAAATAACCTAAGATTATTAAGAATTTTATTTGTTCAGATTCTATTTATAGATTTTATCTATTATAATATTGTATACCGCCACCGCGTGTATATTATATATCTGGTGTATCTGATATATAGTATCTGATCATATGAATCGTAATGGGTAATCAGTTTTACAAGTGTTATTTAGGTCTATAACGATCTCATTACCAAAGACGATAAAGGTAATTTTCACTAACCGGGACTAAACAACTAACTCAGTTCACCCACGTTAAAAGTTTATTTCATATGGAATTTGACAATCAATTGTTAAATGTTTACTTCATATCATCATCATTCATTACCATATCAGCCGAAAGACGTCCACTGCTGAACATATGCCTCCCCCAAAGATTGCCACAATTACCGGTCCTGGGCCACTTGCATCCAGCGAACTCCTGCGGCCTTCACTGTCCACCTTGTAGGGGGCCTACCCACGCTGCGCCTTCCACCTGCGAGGCCGCCACTTGAGAACCTTTCCGCCGCATCGGCCATCGGTTCTACGTGGAATGTGCCCCGCCCACTGCCACTTTAGTCATTTGGAGAGCTATATCGCAGAGCTATGAAGCTATACTTTGGTTCTGCTGCGGATCGTCTCATTTCTAATGCGACCTCGCAGAGAGACTCCCACCATAGCCCTCTCCATTGCCCTGTGGGTGAC
>JALPQI010024159.1:0-14208 GCA_025490895.1 Thaumatotibia leucotreta | reverse complement strand
TTTTTTCTGTAAAACTATTCGATGTTTGAAGTTTATTTTTGGTACCAAAAGATACATGAAATATATGTCTATTGCACATAAAGATGTAAAGTTTGACAACTGCTACCAAAAAAATATAAAAAATCAAAAACTGAAAATTGTTACGTTCATACCTGGTCTCCCCTACTAACATATTTTTTTGTACTTCCCCTACTCGTGAAGTGGGGAGGAGGAATCCTTTAGTGTAGGGTATCATTGGTCTCTTTAAAAGAATAAGGGATCCAAAACAAAGTTTTTCCTAAAGTCAGTATTTTGGAGATAAACGCTCCTGAATAAAACAAATGTGTCCCCACCCCTCTAACTTTTGATCCATGAAAAAATCATGAATAATTTACTTATAGAATACTTTAAAATAAAACTATTTCGAAAATAATCGGCTCAGACGTTTTTGAACTACGAAATACTACACTGAGCATGGCCCGACAAGCTGTTAGCCGGTTTTTTTTTAGTAAATAAATATCCGGGCACAATGTTACACATCGGCCTAGTGCAGCAGTAAACAATTCGGCCGATTTAGTTTTCGAATAATACGGCACGGCAGGAGGTATTCGAATATTTGATATTGTATTTTTGAGTAGTAAAAAAAACTACTCAAAAATACAATTTAGACACTTTACAGCATCAATTACCTACTAAGTTTTTTTTATTTACGCAATTTAATTTTTTTATATTATTCTTAAAACTATTCGAATACAAAACAAAAACGAAATGAAAAATCGAATAATCGAATACTTGAAACACTTGAATATTTGGAAGCCATGCAGTTAAAGCTTACGCCGAGCTTACGCATACCTACCTAATCTGCTGTTATCCCAACCCAACACATCTTACAGACTATTAGGGTTTCTTAGAATTATGACAATGTCGCAATCGGAGACTAGTAACTACTTAATATTATAGTACTACTTATCTATTCCAATAACCAATTTTAAACTTTGTTTTCCTATTACGTACAAAACTTTTACATGCGTAACATGACAATAACTTTCGTATTAGATAAATATCACAATATCATGTGGCCAATTCCGGAACTAAATTGTTTTAGTACAAGCAGCTTCAAATTTCATAGATACTAACGCCACCGTCACTGGTTCAGATATGTTTGTGACTACCCTTCACATTAGGAATTTAGAAGTTAAGGGATGACGAGAGCCACAAAGGACTTCAGCCAATCATTCTGGTAGTCAGAACTTGTAGAATTTTCAGTCCAGTAAGTACCCACGTCACGTTATGTCGAAAATATTAAGAAGCACGCCGTTTTTGATATCTTGTAAAGGTGACCTATGGTGTGCTTTAGTTGTCAATATCGTAAAGAACTAGATCTAAATTATGTGTAAATCTACTTCTGAGGTATTATGTAGGTGATTTTAAACTACCATGGGCATTGATGTCGACGATAAAAATACCGTTATCCACATTGATTCCAAAACAATAGCTTTATAATACTTACCCATCGTCAGGACGGGGCATCAATACTTATTAGGTAAGTTATACCACGTTATACTGTGACTTTATCATGAAAGTACATACAAGGTCCACAACACGATAACATCTAGTAATACCTATAATATTATTTGAAGTTTTCAATTGTTCAGCAGCGAAAGAAAAAAAATGTATAAATAATATGTCTATAAAAATAGAGTAGGTACCTAAATCTTTAAAAAATTATAATTATATTATGTAAATTTATGTACGAGTACGAGTAATCCCAGTTTACGGTACTTACATCATCATCATCATCATCAGCAGCCTGTGATAGTCCACTGCTGGACGTAGGCCTCTCCTATTAACTATGCGTATAGACGCATTAGGAGGTAAATGCCCATAATCGCCACGCTGGGCAAGCGGATTGGCGATCGCAGTAATGTGTCTACTATGACGCTGCTGCCCATCATCAATATTTTATCAAATAACTGAAATAACGGTCAGTGACACTTCAATCCCTTAGTCGACTCTTACGACACCCGCAGGAGGAGTTGGGGTGGTGACAAATTTATTCTTACTGCCGTCACCACACAGTACCATACGGTACTTACGCTTGCTTTTTATAGAAGTTCCCGGTACTCAGTTCAAATAAATATTCATAATCTAGCACCATTTTATTATTTTCATGGTACAGTCAAGGGCAAAAATATGTTTAAGTACACTTTTTTACTTATGTCTGGAGTATAAGGTCTAAAATTGTATATATATTATATTTATGCACCTGACTGTTCCTATTAGGATAAGCTATTGGCAAGAGTTGATATAATACATGGTACAATACTTAAATTAAATAGAATGGCAATTTACCTAAATAGAATTTGCTATCGGGAACGATGATGAATCGGTTTGAATCTTGCGCTAACACTGCCATCTGTTAACATTTTTCTTGAGTCTGTTTGAAATGTGAAGGCGTCTGCAAGCAAGGCACGCCAATAAATCTCACGTGGCTTCACTTTCCGAATTTGCAAGCAAGCTTATTCAAGCCATATTTTTTTATTAATGTGAAAGTTACAAACTCTTTAATTTCGAGTCTATAACATTAGAGTAAGAATGAGACGGTATGATTACCTTACCCGTGTCTGAGCCTCAAATGAGTAAAACCATATAGACAAACCTATACGAGCTATAGCTGTTTTTATTATGATAGTTTGATGGTAGTATAATATTTGAATTTTATGACGAATATTATCAGAAAGAATTATGAGTAACTCTACTCGTATATTTTTATGACATGCTTTGAAGGAATGCTGATTACGACGCTTTTAACAATGTCTGGAATGATCTGTCTCAAAAACAAGGAATCCAACGTCGAATTTGCTACTAAGCTGTCATTTGTTAAAAAAAAGTTCAGTCAAGTATTCCAATTTCAAAATTGAATTTTTTCGTTAATTTATTTTTACTTACAAAGAAGCAAGGAGCAAAACAAAACAAAGTTATATTATATTTTCTATTTAGAGTTATTGATAAATGAATAAAATGAACTCGATTCTCCAGCCAGTGTTAGATTTATATCCTAAATATTGTATAGAAAGGCAAAAATGTCCAAGTTACGTTCAAATGTATACAAAGAATACTGACGATGTTGTCTTGGTTTATTTAAAGGTAATATATTGTTAAACACTAAATCAATGTTAAACACTAAATCAATCGAATACCTACGTATACTAATTTATACTTTAACATTTCTTCACAGGCCAAGCAAAATTTGGTGCCTGCTGAAACGAATGGAAAATCAAATGAAAGTCCCAAAGGTATAACTTGTATTTGTCCTTAGTCTTGAATATTTATTCCCCGAGTTATTCGTTTTCGTATATATTATGTTACAGTTCAATTTCATTCTCCTTTTTTTTGAAAATTTAGAGGAACTAGATTTAACTGGATCTCCACTTAAACTGGATTTGAGTCTGCATACAATATTGGATGATACACTGATATCCGAAGAAGCCCAGTTGTGGAACAAGGAGGAAGGCAGCCATGTACCTATTTCAATTGATAAGGCAAGGTAAAACTAACCACTGTTTGTAGTTATTTAATGTAATTTTTTAACCATTTCATATGAATATGGGTCATGGAAGCAATATCTACCCAACCAATTTCTCTTCTTGGACCTTTCAAATACTTCAGTTCCATGTTAAAGTTTCCTCCTGAATGAAACTGCTGTGCGATAAAAAAAAATAGAAGTTTTTTAAGTTTAAGTGAAAATATCAATTTGTTCTTTCAATTGCAGGGAAATTGCTAATCTTTACAACATGAGTACTGCAAAGCTACACCCTGAAGACAGTACTCCAATGTGGATAGTTTGTAACCCCGAGAGTGAGGGCAGACCTTTATTGTTAACTATACAGTCAAATGAAGAATATTTTATTAGGGGCGTTGTTACCTATGATGGATCTATGTGCTTGGAAGAAGTAGATGTTGAAGAAATAATGGAGAAGTTTGCAAAAGAAGAGGGGTTAAATGAAGATATGGTAAGTTTCCCATTTTATGGTTACTGCGTTGCATAGGTAAGGTTCTGTTAAAGGCATTAAAGTTCCTCTTAAGAACATTCTAACTAATTTTGCCTAAGCCCTGAGAAATTATATCAGTTGTAACCAATCGCGACTTTAGAACCATGTCAAAATGACAAGTAGTTTGAAATGTCTTACAATTAGTCATATTTATCGACATGCGGTTTTGGTGGCACAGTATGGTTGACAGAAAAATCAAATACACAGGTATTTTATCAATTATAAAAATTTCAGAAATTATAGTAAATTTAATTATAATTAATTACTTATACATATTTTAATAATTTATTCAAATTACACTGATCAAACAAGTAAACAACTAAAATATATTAAACAAATTCAACTGTCAAATGTTCACGGCAAATCGAAAAATCCATGATATAACACTGATCTTAATCCACTTGAATATTCATCTTACTTAAAATAAAGACTTCGCAAAATGTCATTTAAGGTACTATTTTGTGTCATAAATTAATAACATTCAATTTTTTCTTTTTTAAAGTAGAATATAGTTTGTATGTATCCTAAGGAGAGTACTATTTTTACTGAGAGTATGAGTAATAGAACAAAATCGCATTTTCACATTTGTTACTTTTTCTGTCAACCATAGCCATTGCCACGGAAAGTGCATGTTGATAACGATCACTACTTACAATCATGTACCTTGTGTTACTTTGACATGGTTCCTGAGTGGCGTAGGGGTCCAATTGATTGAGTGTACAAGGGAGTCAAGTTTTGTTTTCCTCTTGGACTTCATAAGGAGTGAACAAAAAGTTACTTCTGATCTGAATGAACAATCTTTTCTATTATGTCAATAGCTAAAATATTAGAAATTAAATCAAAATGCGGGCTCTGAATATGATGTAAAAATATTTGTTCATGCTTGTTTTCTGTATATTTAAGATATATTTTTATACATATAATATTTTCTTTGGTTACAGCGAGGATTACAATAAAACTATGAAAACTGATAAACTCTTGTATATTAATTAACTTTACCTTGATCCCGACATTTCAAACACTTTACAGGGTTTGTAATCTGTGGGATGCAGGGTCGGGATGAAGTTAAAGTTTTATTTCTATACTATCACATGTATTTTTAGTCCTAACAACATAGGCCTTAATGGGTTAAGGTAGTTTTGAATTTTTGATTAAGAATGTCCCATTTTATGGCAAACTTTGGGGGAGGCCTATGTTCAGCAGTGGACGTCTTTCGGCTGATATGATGATGATGATGATGTATAATTTTGTTTAATTTCAGGTAGACATATTAGTGGATTGCAAATATGTTTTGTCAGGCATGTCATACAGCTCTCGAAATACAGATGAATTGCTGAATGCTCCTCACGGAGGACTGACAGAGTTACATTGTGAATGGACAGCAAACACACTTATAACTCCTTTCATAAGTTGCAAAGTCAATTTTGTAAGTACATTAAGTACATGAAAAATAATATTGTTTTGTTGTTAAAAAAGTTACAAAACCCATACAGCGACCAACCTTTTGAAAGGCATCTGCAGCGGAACTCTTTAAACTTTCAATACGATAATTGATAATTTTTTCTGATTAAAAAAATCAATGGAATATCTTAAGGATGCTTGCATGTAGTGATGGGTTGTTCCCGGTAACTACCCAACACAGTATGGGGAATATTCGTAAATAGAAACTTTCCCTATAGTAAGGGTGCGGCTCCACTGAGGTGGAGAGGAGCGGAGATGTGCATAATTGACCAATTACAATTCTTCAAATTCAAAATTCGAAACCCTGTCATGCGGTCTCATTGGCCAATTTTGCACATCTCCGCTCCTCTCCGCTTCAGTGGAGCAGCACGCTAAAATTGGAAAATTACTATTCATATTTTGAAAATCAAACTAAAATAGCTTTATTTACCACAATATGCGTTGAAAGAAAGAATGTTTATTATTATCAAACCAATTAATCATTAGACAACATTAATTTGTTAATTTAAACTGTTCATGAAAATTCATACAAAGTCCATCACATTTCACTTAAATTTCAGGAGCAAGAGGTGATTGTAGGCCACTTGGCGAGCCCCTGTAATGCAATCTGGAAGTCTGTGTATGCACTGCACAACATCAACCAAATCTTAGTAGATATGACAGCTGCCGGCAGCTCTTCTGTCCACTTGGAGACTGCTCAAATTAGGTAAGGCTGTCGTCACAAACTTAGGAAAATAGTAGGACTGATTACAGGACACAACACACTAAACAAACACATGCACAACATGGGCAAAACGTACAGCTGCCTGCATGGAAGAGGAGGAAACAATATAAGTTATATTATATAACATAATATTATTCTAGCTAGAATATAAACAGGTTGAAGTATACAGGAGTAGGTAGTTACTTAGGGACTCGAAACATACTACAGAGGCATTTAGCAACCTGAAACAGATGCTGAGTATCACGGAGGAGCTTGGATGGTTGGAATAGGGCTCACGCAAAAAGGGCACGATGGATGTCGATTTGCAGAAAAGCCCGGTTACCAGTTTCAGTGCGGATAACACGCCAGGCGTGTCATGATCATGAATGTTTTTAACGAATGGCGTATGACACGATAGGCGTGTCATCATATTCTATGGCGTAAGGCACGCTTGGCGTATCATGAAAAAATTGTTCGCCACCGTAGATAAAAGTTTTTGAAAATGGAACACCCAACGAATCGGTTACACTAACTAGGTAACTGGCTAGGTAAAGCCCTTACCCCCTTATTCATAAACGTCTGCTAACTTAACAAGCCGCTAATAATTGTTTACAAATAATATATATTTCGGAAACCATAATTTTAGTTCCCTATTTGAATAAAACACTTTTTCTTTGTTTAACATCAATTTTAAATCAATTAACATGCAATTTACATATTGAGTATTTTACATATTTTAGAATGTTCTTTTATTCTGTTATATTTTAGATTCAAGAGACCCTCGTCTCTTGAATCTAAAATATTAAAATGCGTTACTATCTAATATCAAAGTATAGATAAATTAGGTTAGGTTAGGTTAGCGTGTTGTCCAGGCGCGAAGCGCCTAAACTACGCAGAACCCGTCGGCCTCACTATTGTTGTAAGTAGATTATACACACTTGATTTGCCATGTTGAAACAATCGGTTTTCCTTAATCGCTTACATGTTTTTATTTTATTACACACCGTCACTTTTATTCATAAAACTAAATATGAATCTACAGTCATTCTCCGTATACAGTAGAACGCCTGGATGCTTAGACAAGTTGCCAATCGCTAACGCTTAATCGTCAATCGTAAACCAAAGGCAGCTAACTGTAAAGGTGCGTTTAAACCAAGAGAGCATTCGCTGTTCTAGCGCCCGTTCTACGAAATCAACCAATCGCGTTTTGTGTACCGAATTACCGATCGAATTTCGTAGAGTGGGAGGTTAGAACAGCGAATGCTCTTTTAGTTTAACCGCACCTTAATAGCATGTCAATCATGCCAGTTGGTACTCTAATTTTAGGATTAACTATATGTATGCATCGTGAAATGATGCGTAATAACTATTATGCAATTTTGTATTTATACTGTGTGATATTAGTTATTATGACGGGTATGCCTTTAATGTGTATGCTTTTAAATATTATGCGTAAAAAAATATGCATAAATATGATTCGCCTTGTCAATATTTCGGCTAAAAGACATTATGCGTAACTATATTATTACATTCGTTAGTATGCATCCCAATAGTGAACCTGCGTTTGTTTGCCACCAACATAAAATGTAGTACTGGAACTTTAATAAATCAGCAGTAATTAACTACTTTTTTGCGAAGCTGAATTACAATTGTCACAAAAAACATGACAATTGTAACGAAATTCCGACATAAGCCGAAGCTCATGTCAAGATTGAATGAGAATTGTACTAAACCTTGCGACAATTGTCCCGGGTTTCGGAAAATAAAAAGAAGTTTATTAACGATTTAATAACGTTATCAGTAATAATTTTATTAAGGTGGCAAACAAGCACATGGACCGTCCGATAGTAAGCGGTAGCCGTAGCCTACAGAGGCCTGTGACGTCAGTAACAGTGATATTTCACAATTGTCACACTTGTAATTATGGTGAAATAGGCCACTGGTTTCTCCTAAACTTGTAATGTAACAATGCTGGAAAATCTTAACATAATCACTATAGAAACCAAACCTTATTGACAACCCTGTTCCTGCACGCATTGTGCCAGTGCATGGTATTTCGTTATTTCCTTCATAATATGTAAGAAACTCTATTTTCAGATTGTCCAACCCTAGCCTTAAATACCCGAATAACTCGAAGCGACTAAACCAGCTGTTAAACGAAACTGAGGCATATGCGTACACCGCTCAATATCCTGAAGGAGGCTGCGTGTGTGTCACTGAGAACACAACGACTTTGAAGCAGTGTTTGTCCATTATGAACGCTGAAGGATCCAGCAATGACTTTATATACAAACTTTGGGACATATTGAGAGGTAAATGTGACGTAGAGGTCGTAGAGTTACAAAGTGTAGGTTATTTTCAATAACAGACTGGTCATTTACGACATTTATGGTCTATGGTTTAGGCTTTGGATACTACCTTCTAGCTTTCTAGCTCAATGCTTTACTGCATATGAAACTACCATAACCTAGATGGCTGAAGGCGTGAAAGCTTGTATTGTGAATATTTAGACTAATTTAGTAGCGACGATATTGATATACTGTAATATAATAGATTTTTTTATTTTATTTATTCATATCAAAAAAAGAACATATATAACTTAAATTTATGATGCGCCACAGAAACCTGTGTAGGTTTATGCGTGGTGCAATTGCGTCACATCACCCACACAGCGATGTAAGCATATTATTATGAACTTAAAATCTTACTATAGGTATACATTGTACATGTTTAGATACTACTACGTACTTAAATAGGAGGTAAGACGAGGCATCACACATCCCCGCCCGCACTAAAGGTATAGTATTTCTTGGAAGCGTAGATAGTAGAATTAGTAGATACATATAGATAGGAACTACCATCACCAAGAAACAAATTTAATATATGTTATTAGATAGTTGGCACCTCAAGTTGTTTAAAATTAAACAAATTGATATTGACGTTACTTTTTTACAATGTGGATAATCCCACAATGTATGTAGTAACAGATGTGCTTACCATAGAAAAAAAAATATGCGTAAGACTGGTTGTCCCACGATTTGAACCCTCATCCTCTGGATTGCTGGTCCAACGTGTTTCCAGTTACACCAGATGACCTCCCTTCTATTCAGTCCACGGTATGATAAAAACTAATCACTAGCGACATCTGTACTTAATGTTTTGAAGGTACTACAAACCTTAAGCCACTCAAAGACATGTTTACCACAACTGTCCGCAGACTCCACAGCGTCCTCTATAGCAAATTCAACACAACGGAGAGTCCGTTGCGTTGAATATGCTATAGAGGACGCTGTAATAAATTAATGATTAGAAAATATCAATTTGTTTATAATTAAACGGGGTCCAAATGGGGGTCCTCTCCAGGATTAGAACCCGGAACCTTCAGTTTCGTAGGCTGGTTCACTACCAATACCAACCAGGCTGACAAAACAAGTACACATGAATATCTAATTAAATTAAATTGTAATCCAGTATAAAATATTTTATTCCAGATTGCGAAACCGCTGAAGAAATTATAACTTTACTATTACAAGCCCTCAAATTTATATCCAGTGGCAAGATTAGACCATTCGTGAGTATTCTTTCCGACATTTTTTATGCAATGAATTCATCAACCAATTGGAAACTGTAAACCCCAGTGCTGACTCTAAATTATGTGTGTGGGACGTATCTACTTTTTTATTTGCTGCGTCTGGGCACCGTCAGTTTAACTATTGAATTTTTTATAGATCGACGCAAACAACAAGACATTCCTATCAAAACTGGTGTTAAAGCTGTCTCGAGGTCACTCGCAGGCATCTAAGGTGCTGAAAAACTTGCGCGCCAGCCCTCCGCAGGCATTGTCGTTGGTGGCGCAGGTCGGCACTGAGAAGACAATGTGGGAGTACACCCGTGTGATGAGCCTTCTCGAACATTCCTTCTTCATAGCTGGGATTTGGACCAGCGACAATAGGTACGGTCAGCTCCAGGAATATATTAACGTTTAATTTAACCTGCGACCATAATATACAGGGTGTCTCATAAATCATGGATCACCCTGACACCCGAGGTAGGTCGACAAGAGGTACCTATCCAACATAACATGACTTCAGTAAAAGTTGGACGGTTTTCGAGATATTGCCAATTTTACGTTTTTTTCGAACTTGCCCTCTTTATTACACGTTAAGTGCCATAATTTACTTAAATAGCTTTTGTGCTATTAATTTTTCATCTAACGATGAATAAAGGAGCTCTTTTATTGGTTCGAACGTCCTACAAAATTGCAAAAATAAGAAGCACTCTAGTACATGTATTTAGACGTGTCTATAGACGCCATACTTATTTTATACTTGAGGAGAAAACCAAAACATTAAACGAAGCGTGAAGAAGCATCTAGCGGTTTGGACTCCACTTTTCACTTACGATCAGGTGGAGTGGAGCCACTTTGTTGTACCAATATAAAAAAAATACGGAATCCTTTGTTTCCAGACTGATTAGAACTTTGCGGGTTTATTTTTATCAAAAGCGTTGTCATATTTACATCAGGTGCAACAAACTAGGTAACGCAATACCATCAATGCTTAGTTTTCATTTCCAGAACCCACGAATCTATAGAGCAGATCAACCAAACCATTCAAGATATGACAATGTGCGGCGAATTCTCCTTGAACCCATTCGAGACTCTGTCATCAGGGGACCACTCTATCCGCCTGGATTCGCAGTCGTTCTATGAAGACGACCCGCACGAACTTACTGTGGATGACTTCGCGTCGCTTAAGAAACATGGCCTTGTTTCCGAGAAGAAAGACGTCAATGAGGTAGATAATGCATTATATTTCGTCGCTTCATTTTTCAGATATAATTATAACCATGTAGTACTTTAAGTATGCAGGTAGCTTTCGCACAATATAAAAAGTATTTTTTGACTAATAAAACTAAAACCAACTTCCGGCGGTTTCTATGCCTACCTTCCGGTCGCTTACCGAGTGCAGTCGACGGTCTTTGTTCCTCATTTCTTTATTTGTGCGAGGTAGCGCGCACACGTCGACCAACATGCCGAAGCGCAGCGCTCAAGAGCGCATCGAATTTCATAAAGAAAAAATTAGAAGATTAGAAAACAGGACTCGACGGCGGCGAATTATTTATTCGTCATCATCAGATTCTTCGGAAGACGAAGATAACAATGGTGAGTAAAATAATAATAAAATTGGGGTCATCAAACTACGGGCTGCGGGCCGTACACGGCCCGCCACCCCCACTAATCCGACCCGTGCCAAGTCCGAAATCGGACCCACGGAGAAGAATCGGGAGGCCCTAAGTATATTCCTTGTCAAGCCCATGGGCAGAATAGTTTGAAACACCCCTAGCCTAGAGGTTAATCGTGAATTAACACAACGGCAATTTCATAATTTTTACGTACTACCCACAAAAATATTATAAATTATGTCGTAAGTAAAATCTATCTCTAAAAATGGGATTACGGCTAGTGGGTTTACTAGAAGTGGCGTGACGTTCATAGAACCAGATTTTCATAAAATATTATTTTAATGAGGTCCGTATATTACATACTACGGAATCGTACGTAACAAATGAATGTTACGCCACTACTACGCAACGTCGTAGTTAAACAGTTTATACTGACTTGCGTTTTTACATGTTTACAGTAACGCAAAACGATACGGCACAAGACCAGGTTGTCTCCCAACCATCAACCGGCGAACCACAGACCGTGGCAGTGCAAGACACATCGCCTCAGTTGGAGCCCGATATCTTGGAGGCGCTAGGCAGTAAAACTGAAGATGGACCCGAATATGGAGACAAGATCCACGAAGACTTAGTCAAGCTATGGCTGCCTATATTGAAGAAAGGCATACAAAAGGAAGAAAAAGAGAAAATACTCAAAGTATACTTAGTCCCCCAAAATTGTACGTTACTACAGGCGCCGAAATTGAACCCAGAGATCTCGGCCGCAATCGGAGAATCATCTCGTAATAGGGATAAGAAAATAAGTAACATACAACAACAGTTGGGACAGGGCATCACGGCTGTCTGTAAGGCGATCGACATGCAGCTCGGCCCAAATACAGACAAACTGAAAACAATTAAAACCCTCAGTGACGCCTGTCGGATCCTAAGCGACGTGCATCACGCACAGACTCAGGCGAGGATAAACCTCATAACACCGGCGCTAGACAAACAGTTCCTTGCAATGACGCAAGAGACAAATCGAGATGAAACGTTGTTCGGAAACACGTTATCTGAAAAAATTAAAGCGTCCAAAACGATCGAGAAACAAGGACTTCAAATTAAAAAAGTCGGCCCAACTCCATCCACTTCGACGGCCCGTCCGCCTCAACATCGGGGAAACTCGACGTGGCCTCCCCGCTCCCCGCTCATCAAGATGACGCGGGGAGGCCCGAGGAAGAAGTCATCGTGGCGCCGCAAGCCCAGCACGACCCCTGCTGCCCAGGCGACGCCGGCCAGCAAGCCGTACCGGCGTGCCCAGCCAGCGCGGCAATAACTCAGGTACAGCATGCTGGTAGAATTCGTTTTTTCTACGATTGCTGGCGACAGGTTACAAATAACACTTCTGTTTTGAATTGGATCCGAGAGGGATACGTCATTCCATTCGATACTGAAGTCGTCCAGCACGCGGTACCTAACAACCTTTGGCCTATTGGAGACAGGCTTGAAATTGCTGTAGCCATTCAAAACTTGTTGAACTTAGGAGCGGTATCCGAATGTCTTCCATTGCCAGATCAATTTTTGTCAAAAATATTTCTGGCCGATAAACCGAACGGAGGCAAAAGATTCATTTTGAATCTAAAGTCGTTGAATAAGTTTATCACCACTAATCATTTCAAAATGGAAGACTACAGAACTGCTTCTAGGCTCATACCAAAAGACGGATTTCTAGCTACGATAGATTTAAAGGAAGCGTACCTTTTAGTACCTATTCATAAATCACAAAGAAAATATTTACGCTTTCAATTCGTGGACAACGAAGCACGTCCATTAACGTATGAATTTACAGCCTTACCTTATGGTATTTCGGTGGCACCGCGAGTCTTCAGTAAAGTCATGAGAGAAGTCATAACTTTCCTCAGGTCACGTGGCTTCAAATCCGTCATATATTTGGATGACATCTTATGTATAGGCAATGATTATACTGAATGCGTCAACAATGTCAGTGAAACTCTGAGAGTATTAAACTGCCTTGGATTTGTCATAAATTACGACAAAAGCTGTTTACAACCAAGTAAAACTTGTAAATTTCTCGGCTTCGTATACAATACCACGGAGTTGTCATTGTCATTACCTATAGACAAACAAAACAGAATTGCACAATTGGTAAATAAATTTTTGTCCCTGCCCCGCTGTACAATTCGAGAGTATGCACAGCTAATTGGCGTTCTAGTAGCTGCATGCCCAGCCTTGCGCTATGGGTGGTTATACACAAAAACCCTGGAACGCGAAAAATATTTATTTCTGCAAAACACAAATAACTATGAGACGAAAGTTAACCCTCCAGCATCAATCATCAGCGATCTGACGTGGTGGGCCAACAATATAATAAATTCTAAGTGCCCTATGAGAACAATAAAATACGACCAAGTCATTTTTAGCGACGCATCCCTTTCGGGATGGGGAGCTGTCTGTGGAGAGGATCGCGTTAATGGTTATTGGCGAGAAAGTGAGCGAAACAACCACATTAACTATCTCGAATTGCTGGCAGTTTTCTTGAGTTTGAAAAGCTTGGCAAAAAATTGTACCAACTGTTCAATACTGTTAAGAGTCGACAATACCACTGCGTTGAGTTACATCAACAGAATGGGCGGAATACAATATCCGCATCTGAATGATCTTACTAGATTAATCTGGCAGTGGTGCGAGACACGAAATATCTGGTTATTTGCCTCGTATATTAATACGAGAGACAACATTGAAGCTGATGAAGAATCGAGAAGAATTAACCCAGATATAGAATGGGAACTCTCGCAAACAGTGTATCAAACGATAGTAAATACACTCGGA